>JAGWCC010001223.1:0-73512 GCA_022651775.1 Drusus annulatus | reverse complement strand
GCAAACAGTTTGCTTGAACTCATCTAGCCTGAACAATCACCGGTTAGTAATGAATACTATACTTGATAATAATAAGAAACCGAAGTAAATACTTCAGTCAACCAGCAAGGCCAGGCGACTGAACTGTGCTTTACAGCGACCAGGTATTAATAGGCCATTGAGTATGTTTCATTTCGAGTATTTGTAAGTAACGTGTAATACATCCACCATAATTACCTTCTAAAGAATAAGATATTGATTTATAGCTACGTTGTGACGTGTACCTCTGTGAATCTCAGGTATACTCGTATATACATGTAGAGATCACTCGTACATTGTTTGTTAAATGTTTTGTGGACATTGAGCAATGGTACGAGTAGATTGTGAGGCTGAATGAAGTGGGGAAAGGAAAAGGAAAGTGGGAGGAAATGAATGAGATGAAGAAGAGTAAGGTTGGGGAATACTTGGCTATTTAAATCTGGTTGATAAACACGTTTTGAAGCATTATTTATAATTTCAATATAAGTTTATGAAAAAAAAACCTTAGTAACTTTATTATGGATGTCGAACACGCGTCCTTTGCTTCTGGAGCCAAAAAGCTAACCGATCTGCTGAGGAGGTTGTCAATTAGCCAAATTACTCAATTTTTAGACTTATGTTACTGCAGTATACTGTAGAAAGTAAAGGAAAGAAACACTTTTGTTAAGGAACACTGAGAAAAACAGGTTTTCTCAGATTCAAAGATGAGAAGCGAAATTAGAAAAGGTGGCATCGATCAATATGTCTGAAGTTATGTATTCTGTATGAAGAATTAAAAGTTCACAAACTGGGTAAAAAGTTTTTCAATTTGTATGGCTTATTTTGTTCAGCAACTAATAATTTTAAGCTTTAAATTCAAATAAATAACTTAACTCACTTTTAATATGGCCACCACATGAAACAAATCAGGCATAATAATAATAATAATAATAAAAGTTTTATTCCGGAAGGTATGCAGGAGTAGTGCAATGCAATACCTTCCATAATTGATATCAATACATTGTAATAATAATAGTAACAAAATAATAATGAACAGAAATTCGTAAATAAATAAGTAAATAATAAAATAAAAATATATGAAAATAAAATAATAATAAAAAAAAAGTAAAAAATAAATAAAGAATGTAAGTAAGAAAATATTAATGGAGTATATTAGGCCTCATTTCTACAAAACGCCATCAAGAGGGGGTCCATCCTGGCAGCGTTAAGATTGATGGGGCCAATAATTTACTCCAATGCGCTTCTATGCTTGAGTTCGGGATCTGACGGGATTCCATGATGAGGTTATTTCTGGAGTTGTTAATCCTTTCCCGCATTCCTGCTACCCTGGTTCTCATAAGGGCTGCAAATCCTGGAACTCGCCCCTCGGTGAACATACCGGAAGCACTGCAGTGCCTGGGAAGACTGAACATCATGCGGTAGGCGTTGTTGTACTGGACCCGAAGCCTTTCCATGCTACTCTTCTTAAAATAAGAATGGTATCTATGTTTTTAAAATCGAAAACTTAAATTATTTAAAAAAAAAAAAAAAAAATATGTTTTTTAAAAATAAAAACAAAAAAAATGTTTTTTTAATGGTGTATAAGAAATATTGTGGGAATCCTGACACGAATAATTTTTTTTCTCAAAAATAAGAAATACTTAAATACAAAACTGCGAAAAAATTACAAAAGAGAATAAATCTCTGTCTATAAACATTAAAAAGTATCAATAAATACCTAGAAAGACAAAATACTTTTTAATAAAATTTGCTTCGCATAAAAAATCGTTCACATGAAAAAAATATATTGTTAATCAAATGAGTTGAATACTGGAATTAATTAAGGCTCTAAGTACCAAAAAAATAAAAACTGTTTTTTTTTAAAGAATCGTATTTTATTTACATCATAAAATACGATTCTGTAAAAAAAATAAGTTGTTAATTTTTTGGCACTTACAGCCTTAATTAATTCCAGTATTCAGTTGTTCTGACTCTAGCTGATTTAAAAATAGCATCCGCGGTTAAGGAACGCACTTTTACGTACGCTGTAAAGATAACGAAGCAGTTTGTCTGCTTCAGTCCCATAAAAAGTCGTTCACATGAATCAAATTTACTGTCAATCAAATGAAGCGTTCGAACACTGCCTGTTTAGAGAGTCATAGCCGGTTAAGGAACGCACTTTTGCATTCATGGTAAAAAAAAAAACGAAATATATTGTGTTCACAAGTTGCATAAAAATCGTCCACACCAAAGACATTCATTATTATTCTATTAAATCGTTCGGACATTATCTGGTTTCAAAATAATAACCATGGTTTATGATGGAACGCACTTTTACATCTGCTAAAAAAAAAAAAATGAAAGTTAATAATTATGTGCAGAAGTCTTATAAAAAATGTTTAGCCGATGAGGATTTGGATAAGTTCAAAAGTTGGAGTTGTCTTCTTTCTGGACTCTTTGGCATCACTATTTATACTCCTGAAAAATGGCCATGTTTCTTATCTTGTGTCAGGGTTCTTTTATCTTTGTTCTCATTTTTCTAAAAGGGATTTATTATGAACTTTGCATATCTTAGTGGAAATTCTGAGTAGAGTTTTTAGGTTCTAAGCTAGAGCGCAGCGTCCTGTGCTAAATCGTCGGCTCTTTCACTACCATAAAGTCCATTGTGCCCACGGATCGACAAACATTTACAAAAAGAGACTCTTTTTCATTAATTGTAAAACAGTTGAAGGTAGCGTCCTCCTCTTGGTAATCCTTATTACAGTCCTTTGGATTCTTCTCACCTTGTCTCCCTAGTTTGTGATTTAAAGGCTCGGCTCGGTTAGGTTTGGTACAGCTCGATTGGGTTTCGTTTTGTTTCGTTTTGTCTTGTGACGTCTCGTCTCGTCTCGTCTCGTCTCGTCTCGTCTCGTTTCTTCGTCTCGCGTCACACCTCGCCTCATTTCGGTTCGATGTGGTTCAGTTCGGTTCGTTTCGGTTCTGCCGATGTTAAGAAACAAGTTGATCAGACGCACTGGTACGCCATTTTTTGTTGATCCGTTACCAAATCCAAAATGCAAAATTAACTTATGTCATAAAAGATTTTGCTATATGCCATACGCTCACCTTCCCATCACATATTTATTTTACACTTTGGCCTTTGTAAGTTCGCTTTAAATCGACCAATCAGAGCGTTTCGTTTATAAAAAATGCATAGCTGGATTATTTAAAAAAATGCTAGTAATGTATAAGTATAGTATAATGTTATGGTGGTGCACTGCACGGTTTTCTGAAAAATCTTCATGCAAAAAATTGAAACTTTGAAAAAAAAAATCGTTTCCGGCTACGATAACATCAATAATGACGTTTTTTCAGTCTTAGCACTTTAGATCACTAAAAAGCCACGAGCCGCCACTGCTTGTCTCCCTAGTTTATGATTTCGAGTATCTTCTGTGGGTACCTTGCTTGTTACGCACAAAGCGTCTCCTCATTTCTATCTATGTCATAATCTTATTGTGTTACATTGTCATTTACTTTTTATTAATGTTTTTTTTTTTAAATTTCAAGACATTTCGTATAAAATGTTTGACTTGCTTTTCCCTGTGTCCAGATTTCTGTTCGTTTATCTTCTGTGATCCTGTAGTTTTAAAGTTTGAAATTTAATTTAAATATATCAACATAAAAATTAATCACTTTTCTGGTACATGCATACTGTCTTGTATCGATATTTTATGGCACGGGCATTTGTCGTCCTCTATTATTTTAAAACGTTTCAGGTATTTCTTAAAGCATCCAAATCCTGTCACCATTTGTGTAGTAGCATTAAATTTGTTTTTCACGTGTTTTTCTCTTTGAAAAGAGCTGTAGGTATGTTTAGTAAGAATAGTTTCGTAATTTTCCCTGTAATTTCCTCTATTCGAGTATGTATATAAAATTTAGAATTGATAACATTTCCGCTTGGTGGTAAACTGTGCAATAATCTTCCAACTTATGTGACTTCGATACCCAATCTTTTCCATTTATTTTTATTACTATTCCTTCGCCCACTTTTCCGTCCTTTTTGCTTCCATCTTTTAAAAAAACCAGGATGCGGTAGCTCGTGGCATGCGGTCTTTATTTATCTTTTGGTCGGATTAGTTGTATAACCACTTTTTGTTTATTCTGTAGACATCTTTAACTTCGGAAATTTTAAAGTCTATTGCTAGTATTCCTACTAAGGCCTAAAGCTGAAGTTGTGGAGATTGTTCTATACCCTTTACAAATTCGTTTTGCGTGGAAACTGGATGCTGGCTATTTTTTCTGTTTTTAACTTTATTACACGTATCCCCCCAAACCTCTAATCCATATGTGAATATCGGCACAATCGCTCCGTCGTATATGGTCTTAACAATTTCTGGTGACTGTCCTATTAGCTTTTAGTTCTTACCATTCATACAGATGCAAAATAGAATGATTTGCGTTTTATATAGTTTTCAAGACTGCTATGGTTGTTTTTTCCTGGCTTAGGTAAAATAATGAAGTTTGCTTCCTCACATATTTTTGGGGTATATGGTGTTCTATAACACTTGTGGAGCAATTTCGTCAATATCTCTGGGAAGGTATTATTGAAATGGATCAGAATATCAAACGTGATCCCGTCCGCCCCAGGGCATTTTTTCGGATCCATCGGTCTAGGGGCTCTTTTTACCTTTTATTTTGAGAGTTGGCTTGGCGCTTTCCTAGCTGCCGGCGGCTTTTTATAACCGCTCCCAGTTTATCTCAAGAGTATTGGGAAATCCTCAACTTTTTTGCTGTGAATACTTCTTAAAAGAACTGTAATATGTTTTATGTTAAGTGTATAAAAATTTTTTACTGTCAGTGTCTTAGGCTTAATTCAAGTTCTAAAAAAAGTTAAACATGTTTTAATCTCAAATCTGTTTCGTTGTTCTTAAAAAAGACAAAATAAGGCAAAGCATCGGTCAGCTTGCCACATGTGCAGGGTGGAAGTCAGTGAAAAGTGTCAAGTGTGTGATTTGTAACGGGTACTTTTTGGGCTATGGTCGTGTTAGATCATATTGTATACAACCGGGCCACATTACTTAGTTTCAGAAGTGAAAGTGTTTCTCTAAACCCTTTAAGAGGGAGAGAGGCTGATAATATTATCAAGATTTGCTAAAATACTTATAATTTGGGTTGTATGTGTCACCCTCATCGCTTTTTGTAAACAATTCCGCAAAAACTTTGTTGTTGATTGTTACCTAGAATTAATTAGTTCCTAGTATCCACTCATAGATTCGATCTTGCAAACGAACATTCCAGAACAAATATTGGCTGACTTCGTGTTTTACTTCTTTTCTTCGTGTTTAGATTTAGATTTCCCTATAATTTGAGAATATTCCCCTTGATATTCCTTATTTTGTCGAAAATACATATTTAAAAAAAAAAACTTCTAAAGAACAGGTAAACAAATTATATATTTCAAAGAGTTTGATTGGGGAGGTACATTGTGATGTTTTTATGGAATTAACTCTAAAATCTATATGGATGTTTAATTTCAAATATATTTATTTTAATAAAGTTATATAAAAATCTGCTACTCTCAAAATGAAATGAAGATTAGACGCGCGATGATTTATTTCATATATAAAATAATAGTACCAAAAAAACAATATATATATATATTTATATATAGGAAAAATTAGATTTCCCCAGATACGGAATTTTCCCCCAGTAAGCAATACTGCAACTCATGCGCATGCGTGTGATCGTCCGGGGTTTTGGAAGAAAGTTTGTAGGTAGGGCTGGCACAAAATGTTAATAAAAACGCCTATGGAAGGTTTTTTTACTTAAAGTGGATTTAGAAAACAACAGTGTAATATATTATTATGAAATAAACACAACATTATTACACTTAATATTCTTCCAAATTCGATATGGCAACGATGATTACACAAATAATACAATAATATTGTCTTCCTCTAATTTGAATGAGTGGAGATATGTATTTATTGTGTGGTAGTTTGTTAACGGCCTCTGTTGTCGAGGGGTAGCGACTACAAATCCAGAGTTGCGGGTTCAAATCTGCCAAAATCAGCCGACGCCAAGTTTTGGGTTGCCGTTTGTTTCCCATATTTATTAAAAATACTGGAAGAAAAAAAAGTTACTGTTTTTCATTTAAAAATTATCTAATAACATTGTTACACTTTTTAATACCTATTTCCAACCGGGTTTTATTTTAAAATATCAATGTTACTTCACAAAGTTACCGCTTCAGATGGAAATTTACCAATAATTTTACCGAAAATATGCATTTAAATACATCAGGATTGTAATGATAAACGAGCTATTTGCACAGCCCTATCAGCTATGTTTTGTATTTTGATATCTTACACGCGCTACACGGAAAGGAATATGTTTAAAGCTTAGAGTAACAATATCTAGAGACCTAACTTTGCGAAATTTTGTCCGCACTTTTTGACCAAGCAATGACCAAAGGGTGTGGCCTAAACTCGGAGTAAAATCACTAACAGGGTTGTCACAAATTAAGTAAATTAGGTATTTTGTTGTGAGTAGGTAGTTGTAAATCATTAAAAAGAATGAATGTTGTATATTTTTTTGTTTATTCAAATATACATTAATCAATAAGATTATTAAAATCTTATTTATAGATAAAAATATAAACGAATTAAATTATTAGTACAGAACATTTTATAATACATATTATAAAATGAACTTCAGTTCCATCAACAAAATAGTTTACAAACAAAAGTAAAATAAAAAAAATGTATGGTGATAACAGATGTTAAATCATTTTCTTAACCTTGGAGTAAGAATATATGGAGAGAGATCATTTTTTTTTACCTATATAAATTTGCGATAAATCACTTTCTCTGCGTTTTTACGTCGTACACCATGAGAGAGAAAGAGACACAAAAAAATTCACAAAACATGACACCGCTTTTAAGTATCGTAGGGATGTTTTCCGTCCCGCGTTATTTTGTAAGGAAATTTCGAATGCAGATAATAATAACAGTGAACTTATATAGCACAGTTTTGTGATATTTCACGTCAAGTGCGCTTCATACTTAATTAATTAAGCTAATAATTCTAACTAACAAGGAGAAAATAATATATAATATGTATACAAAATTAAAACTATCTAGATGCATATCGTTATCATAAATCATCAGAGAACAGGTTCAGAAATGGGTACAATAGTGCATGTGCACATCAATAGATTTAAAAAAAAACAATTAACTAGAAGCTAAGGGTATAAAAATCCAGATGAAACGTATGAATTCATATTAACATATTTGTTAAATCAAAGAAAAAGAAATTAGATTGGAATTTGATGTTAGATCCGTAACGCCCGAGAATTCTGTAGTTGCACCAATCGTAGATACTCCAAAAAAGGTAGTCTTAAAAAATATAATACTTTAACGTAATACGCGAATTTTGAAACTAGAAAAAAAAATCTCCGCATTACAACAATCATGTCGTCGACGTTTACGAAAAATCACATCTTTAAATTATATAATACAGGACCTAGAAAAACAAAAATAATTAAATATATAATAATATTCCAATTTTGTCATAGCCCTGAATCTGGGGAGTCAACCGAAATTATAAATATAACTAAGAGATAAACACTATTCTGTCTTTATCTGTTTGCCAACAATTTAGCGTTAGTATCATGAGAAAGAAAGAGACCGGGATACTTTCAGAAGCCGTACAATATGGGGATTCCCCCTTGTAATGGTTTCTTATGTGACAGCTAGTAAATATCTCTAAGTTAAAAATATTACGAATCCACTAAAACTCATTTCAAACGGAAGTTTATTATATTGGAACGAATAGTCCAAAGATTAATTACATATTGGTGTAAGTTACTAGTTGTTTTGTAGGTTAGAATGTTAAATATTTGAGATCTAACTAAAAAAGACGATTTTTATGGTACATACGTGTGAAAACTGTTTGTTTTTGGTCCTTTTGTACTTCGATTGAAGCAACCAAGTATAGCACATATGGCCATGATGTTTTGCTAGATATCGGACAAAAAATAACTCAAGTTTTTAACTATTTACGCACTTTTGACAGTCCGTTCGCCTGACACTCCAAACGTGAATGAAGTTCGTGCAGATCAAATATCGCGGACATGGTATTTAGCCCGCCCCAAATCGTGTATTGGTTTCAACAATTGTTTGTCTCTTTTTCTCATATGCGTATAGAACCGAGCATAAAGAGAGAGCTATATTTTGCGAGTTTGTCAACGATTTGTCACAAATTAGTACGGTCTCTTTATATTGTTACTCTGAGGTTTAAAGGTACAATAAACAATGTCCGTGCAATGTCTTTTGACATATTTCCTTCAAATTGTTGGAACATAATCAACGTTCTGAATTCGTTTCTTCAAGGGTATATATACGATATATTTTATTTAAAGCACCAATACATACATATTTCTTAACACTACTTTACGGAGGAGCTAGTCAGGAAAAAACTACTCGCGGTGAGGGAATCACTCTATTATAATAATAATTCATTACTCGCGTAATGAATTATTTTCTTTCATGCAATCGTTTTTATGTTTTTTTAGTATTTAGAAAAATTGCAAATCACCTTAATTATCATTTTTTTTTCTTCAATTTATACACCAAAAATACTGTTATAGTTACCTTTATTTTTTTATTTACTTACTATCACTAAGCATTGTGGAACAAAAGCTTAAAAAATAGGAATTAGGGGTAAACCACTACAATGGTTTAAAAACTACATGAATAATAGAACCCTACGTATTAGACTAAACGATGGAAAAAGTAATGCATCAGTGATAAATTGTGGAGTTCCACAAGGTAGCACGCTTGACCCATTTTTATTTCTAATATTTATCAATGATCTATCCAACCTCAAGAACAAAGATGGCGCTATAATTAGCTTAAATATGATGCAGTGATTTTTGTAAAAAAACTTGGGATGAAGTACATGTAAAGGTTGAGCATACTATGAAAATAATTAAATCATGGCTTGACCGTAACCTTCTTACCTTAAATGCCAGTAAAACCAAATATTTAAACTTCTGTATGAACATAAGAGGTCAGCCAAGGTCCTACCCTGATATTGTTATGCACGCATGTGACGCTACCAGAGAAAACCATTGCAACTGTGAGTCAATCAAACATACACATACTATTAAGTATCTAGGTATACTAATTGACGGTAAGCTTCTTTGGGAATTGCACATAGAAATTCGAACGGAACGTGTTAAAAAATATGTTTACCATTTTAAAATACCAGTTGCGTAGTGTATACTTTGTTTTATGAAAAAGCCATATAGAAGATGGAATAACTGGTTGAATAGGAGTTGCTATTACCTTGCTAGGACCTCTTATAAAAATACAAAAAGTAATTTTACGAATCATATTTAGAAAGCCCTTCAGGCACTACAAAATAATATTTATCGGTATTTAGTCATTTATAAAATTTAAAAAATGTTTAGTGGTATAGTTCAAAAGATGTTCTTTTTACAAAATATTTTTTCATGTTTTTTTTTTTAATATTTGCATTTGACCACAGAAGAAGAACATTTGGAAGTCGATTGACGATTAATTGAAAACAGCTCTTTTATAAAGTGAAAATATTTATATATATTTCTACTTGACGGTATAAAACATACATATATATATATAATGTATATTTTAGTAAAAACTATAATTGAGGTGCTGTTGTGGATACAAGCGACTTTTAAAATGCACGAAAAACATTAAAAAAAAAACTGAAAAATCCGTCCAACAGTATTAATAGCTGCAAAAATATCGGCGTACAATCTTGAACCCGGAAATACTCGTAAAATTAGATTCCGTGGCTGCCAAGCAGGACGCAATAGCAAAAACATTTGTACATCGGAAAGGAACAAAACAATACATTAACAATGCAAACCTTCTCTGATTCTCAGAGAGACCATAAAGTAGTTAAAACACGAATACATCGGCATGCCAACTATAGGAGTCGACAACTAGGTATAGGAAGTTGGAATGTTCGATCCCTCAACAATAAAGTAGAAGAAGCAGGGGAGATTTTCAACGAGTATAATCTGCACATCCTGGCCTAAGCTGAGTCTTGGCATGAAAATTGTTAAACCTTTTCAATTATAAGACTCCGTGCTCTAGGGTACGTGGTGCTAGAAGAAACCCGACCTAAAGTTTCGAAATCTAGGGATGAAAACACCCATCACTTAAATCACGGAGGTATCGCGATTATAGCTTGCCAAGGCTAACGCTCGACAAAATCATATTTAGTGCGCACCTTACTTTTGAGTACTTGGGATGCCAAGTTTCTTCTGCAGGAGCGTCTTTCAAACTGGTTGCCCTGTACCGGCCTGGTTCGAAAATAATTACAATCAACAACCTACTGTCGCCCTATCAATTCGGCTTCAGAAAACACAAAAGCACCAACGACGCCATAGCCACGGTTACTGACCTTATCTCTGGCCACATACATAAGAGCTCGAAATGTTTATTTGTATTTTTCGATCTCTGCAGAACTTTTGATACAATTTCACATAGCATGTTAAAACGTAAAATGTCAGGTGTAATATTGGTATTAGGAATAAGGAACTAGACCTTCTCTCTAGTTTCTTATCAGACAGGTCACAATGTGTTAAAATAAGAACTAAAAAAGTCATAATCTGCCAATTAGTTATGGGATTCCCCAAGGAAGCGTCATGGGTCCAACACTTTTCCTAATATATATTAATAAGTTATGTAAAATAGAAATCGATGCCTCAATTGTTAGTTTCACTGATGACATAGTTGTACTATTCCAAGCAAAGAATGGCCTACTGCCTGCGCCAAGGCGAAATAAGAAATTCAAAAAGTGAAAAATTGGCTTGATTCTAACTCCTTGATATTGAAGCCTCAAACCTTAACCTAAAATTATGCATACGTTAATGCAGAAATTCAGCTTTAAACTGAAATTGTGACTGCCCTTGCCTAAAACAAGTTAACAACATCAATTTTTGGGACTAACATTTGACTCGAACTTAAATTGTAAACAACACATTCAAAACACTATTAAAAACAATAGTAAATCTAAGTACTTTTTCAAAAAACAAGCATCTCCTTAACCTCAAGCTTTTAAAACAAATTATTAAACATGAACTTCGTCAATTTTGGACTCGCTTAGAGGGTAAACGCTCTCACCACTCTACCGATGTGCTTTATTGCCCACAGAAATTCCATTAAAAGTATAAAAGTGTTTTTCCCTATTAAATCCATTCGTATCTCCCAGCTCCGCGTAAAGAAATTATATAATTATTGAAACATAGTATCGCATAGATTTGTCTATTACATAAAAAAAAAACCCAGCCTAAATCGGTATTTCAAGGTCATATCGCGAACATTCTGTGGGTGATATTTCGAGAAAATCTGAAGAAAACAAATTGAAAAAATATTTTTTCCAAGAGGATTTCACTCGGGGCCTGTTTCATAAGAATAATATAAAAGTACAATTATATAAATACTCGTATATATATATTGTACAAATGGTACTATCAAAACTCGACAGGATGGACATCTAGCGGTGGAAATACAAAGTTATTCAGGAGCCTTTGCTAAAAATGTCAACAGAAAAGAGTAGTAACGCTTGTTTTAAGTAAACAATTGTTTTTACATGAATGAATAAAGAAGGTACTACGATGGGCAACACTCTGTAACGGGTTATTAAATAAAATCCACAATTTTAACGATAGACACAATTATTAGTCATTATTTGGGTTCTATCAGTTTTCAAGTTGATCAACAATGATAAGAGATCATAATCATTTTAATTAAGGTTAAAACATAAATTTTCTCCACCTCACTATTGTATCAATAGTTTCGGAATATTTCCTTTCCTGGGTCCACTGAGAACAATTTACAATTTTCTTAATCCCTCCAAAGAAACTTTATAGATTTCCTTAAATATATTTATTATTCTACTTGAACATATATTTTTATTGGTTGGTTTATTGCCCAACCCACTAAGCATAAGCCTGTGTCGGGATGAAAATTTTGAAAGTATAGCATCTACATATTAAAAAAATAATATAAGTAAATGACAATTTTGAAAATATGGTATCTACATGATAAAAAAATAAAATAAGTAAATGACAATTTTGAAAATATAGTATCTACATAATAAAAAAAATAATATAAAAGCATGGCAATTTTGAAAATTCAGTATCCACATAATAAAATAAAACTAAATCAAACTTGGTTTTTAAGGTGAGTAATGATATTGCTTCTAAAGGAACTTTTGGTTTGTATGTTTCTGATGGTGCTGTGCAGAGAATTGAATTGCTTAATGACGTTGTACTAAAAACTTTTTTGTTCGTAAGCGGTTTTATAGGCTGGGATATTCAAGAATTTTATGTGTGACTGCCATTAGGTTCTAGAATTATTTTATTCTTCAAACTTATGGAAATTATTAAATTGATGCAAAAGGATATTTTTTGGGAATGGTTGTTTCAAGTTGAGGACGTCTAGCTCCTTAAAACAAAGTCAGTGCTCGTCCTTAAAACAACTTTAAGGATGACCTTCAGAATTATTTTTTGGATGTTTATTAGAGGCTCCAAGCAATTGTTGGTGGCACTACCCCAACTGATAATGCCGTATTCTAAAGATAATTTCACAAGTGCACAGTAAACTTGCCTGAGTTAAAAAAAATAAATTAATGAGTGTCTTACATTGACAAGAATGAGTCTCCTCAGTTTCGCTATTAGATTTGTAACATAGAGTTCCCATTTGAGGTGATCATCTATGTATATGCCAAGGTATTTAATGTGTTCAGCTCTATTTACAGAAGGACAAGTACATGTATTTGACAATAAGTTACAGCTATGCAATGTGAGTTTATGTTATAGTGGAAATGGATTGCTTGTTATTTTAAAAGTTAGGAAATTTGTTTTTTTTCTGTATTTAGAGTTAACATGTGTAGATCAAGCCAAAATTTGACAGTTGTACCAGACGTATTGTCAGCACGTTGACTATAAATTTTAAGGGGGCCAGGTTTTTCAAGTCAGTTAGTGGGAGTGGGTTTGAGACGGTTCTTGCAGTATGTCAATGTATCCAAAAGCGGGAGAAGGTGGATGGTCCAGGGAAATGCAGAGTAAAAGAAGTTGTAGTTGTCCAGGCGGGAACAAGCAGTCAGAAGCGAAGTCAGGAGAGATGATACCGGGAGGGATGCTGAGCGAGTCGTCGCTCCGATCAATCTGAAAGTTAGTTTTTATGTTGGACTGAATAGCTTAAACGGGTTGCGCACGAAAACTTGTGAATATGAACTTAGAAAAAAAAAATAACTCAAAATCACTTTGCGCGCCAAAGTAAGAGGTTGGGCTGGCAACGCACTTTTCTCTGGCGTCGTCGCTCCGATCGATCTGAAAGTTCGTTTTTATGTTGGATGGATTAATTTGAACGGGTTGCGCACGAACACTTTTGAATATGAACTTAGAAAAAAAATAACTTACAATCACTTTGCGCGCCAAGGTGAGGGGTACGGATAGCAATGCGCTTTTCTCTGGCGTCGTCGCTCCGATCGATCTGAAAGTTTGTTTTCATGTTGGACTGAATAGTAAGAAAGGGTTGCGCAAAAATAATTGTAAATGTAAAAAAAAAAAAAATTACCATCACTCTGCGCGCCAAAGTAAGAGGTCGGGCTAGCAAAGCACCTTTCTCAGGCGACGTCGCTCCGATCGATCTGAAAATTTGTTTTCATGTTGGACTGAATAGTTTGTACGGGTTGCGCACAAACAATTGTTAATGAACAAAATAAAAAAAAACTGAATATCACTTTGCGCGCCAAGGTGAGAGGTCGGGATAGCAAAGAACTTTTTCCAGGGGTCGTCGCTCCGATCGATCTAAAAGTTTGTTTTCATGTTGGACTGAATAGTTTGGACAGGTTGCGCACAAACAATTGTTAATGAACAAAATAAAATAAACTTTCTATCACTTTGCGCGCCAAAGTGAGAGGTCGTGATAGCAAAGCACTTTTCTCAGGGGTCGTCGCTCCGATCGATCTGAAAGCTTGTTTTCATGTTGGACTGAATAGTTTGTACGGGCTGCGCACAAACATTTGTTTATGTAAAAAAAAAAAAAAACTGAATATCACTTTGCGCGCCAAGGTGAGAGGTCGGGATAGCAAAGCACTTTTCTCAGGCCTCGTCGCTCCGATCGATCTTAACGTTTGTTTTCATGTTGGACTGAATAGTTTGGACGGGTTGCGCACAAACAATTGTTAATGTAAAAAAAAACTTTCCATCACTTTACGCGCCAAAGTGAGAGGTCGAGATAGCAAAGCACTTTTCTCAGGCGTCGTCGCTCCGATCGATCTGAAAGTTTGTTTTCATGTTTTACTGAATAGTTTGTCATGAAACGTGGCTAGTTGTTGGAGAAGAAAAGTTTTTTGGCTTAAATGGTTACAATGGTGCTTTTACTTCTCGCCCGAATTAAGGAGGAGGCGGTGTAGCAATCTATGTGCTGGATACTATGAAGTGCTCCATCATTGAAAAAACATCTAACAAAAATTTCATCTTAGGTATAAGTGTCTGTAGCAGTGATAGGAAACCAGTTAAGATTTATGCCGTCTATCGAAAGCCAAACTCAAACATGCAAGATTCCATAACACATTTTGAAAAAATACTTGAAAAATGCAGACAAGTTACACAAATATTCGGAGACTTTAACATTGACACCATAACCTCACATTATTCATTAAATTTTACCAACACCTTACAATCGTACAATTTTTCAGTATAAAACAAATTATTTCCCACGAGAGTCACTGATACGAGTAGCACTATTATAGATCACATCATATCAAGTACAGTAAACATCCCAACTACCATATCGAATATTGATGACCCACTGAGTGACCATAACATACTGATTGTTGATTATAAGAATAGCTTAAAAAATGTTTTAATAATAGGACTAAGTCCTGTAATACAAAACCTATCATCGACAGTATGGCAGTCAAATCGTATCTCAAAGCTAATATTTTCACCATCATTTTTAGCAAACTAGAAGACGCTTATAAAGATTTTAACGATTACGTTAAAAATGCTATAGAATCAGCTAAAACTATACCAAAATCGAGAATAGGAAATCGGCAACAGCTTAATACACCGTGGTTTGATTCTAAATTGAATTCTCTAATCAAGGAAAGAAACCAGCTTCACAAGCAGTGGAAACAAGACCCAGGTAATATAACTCTTGCATTACTTAAAAAGAAAATAAGAAATGTAATTACTAATTACAGGAGGAGTCTGAAGCACAAATACTACACCAACAGTTTTCAACGAAACCTAAATAATCCCAGTAAAACATGGAAAACTATTAATTCAATTCTATCTAACCGATCACATAAGCCGACTCACGAAATTAAATCCCTTTTCGTTAATAACTGTGAAGTTAAAGAACCCGGTCAAATAGCATCAGCTTTTAATGAGTTTTTCTTGTCAGTTGGAGAAAAATTGGCGGCTGCCATTCCCTCGCTCCCGGATGATCGTAATACGGTCTACGTGGAACCAAAGGCACGTCGATCTTTTTATATGGCTAGGACGAACAAGGGCGAGGTATTAAAGATTATCTCTGAACTTAGATCGAATGCAGCGGCTGGATTCGATGGAGTAACACCGTTAATTCTTAAAATTTGTAAAGAAGAACTAGCCGAGCACTTAACGCAACTTTTCAATTGGTCAAAAGCCTCTGGAGTGTTTCCAAATCAATTGAAACTTGCGAAAATTATACCGATTTATAAAGAAGACTGTAAAAATGTGTTTCAAACTATCGTCCAATATCTGTGCTGTCGGTATTCTCAAAGATATTTGAGACAATTATCAAAGATAGACTAATAAAATATATATCTGCCAATAATATTCTATCCCCACAGCAATATGGATTTCGTAAAAATTCCAGTACTCAATGTGCCGCCTTTGATTTTATCTCTTCCCTTCAACAGTACGTAGACAAGGGCGAATATGTGGCAGCTATATTTATTGACCTGAAAAAAGCCTTTGACACGGTAGATCATGAAATACTCCTACAATAATTAGAATATTTGGGTATAGTTGGAAAATCTCTAAATCTCTTTCAAAGATACTTAGGTAATAGATTATGTCTTGTCGAAATCAGAGGTGTCTTAAGCGACTTCGGAAAAATCACATGTGGAGTGCCGCAAGGCTCGATTCTTGGACCTCTGCTTTTCTTATTATACGTCAATGACATAACTAAATGTGGCATCTCTGGAAAACTTCAACTTTACGCAGATGATACTGTGATTTACTATCATAGCAAAAGTCTGAGTGACCTTGTGGTTCAAATGAACAAAGATGTTGCTAATTTGGCAAAGTGGTTGCGTATAAATAAATTAAGCCTCAATGTAAGAAAGACCCACTATCTAACTTTCGGGAAAAAAATAAACATGTGCATGAATATCACTCTTGGAAGTGAAACGCTTATAAACATGCAAGAAACGAAATACTTAGGGTTACACATAGACTCAAAGCTCTCGTGGAACTCCCACGTTGAACGTGTCAAATCTAAAATTGCCCCAATAACCGGTGTTCTCTATCTAATCCAAGGCTACCTCTCTAAATCTTTACTTCGCGCCACATATTATGCTATGATCCATTCCCATCTGAGTTATCTAGTTAGTATATGGGGTACCGTTACTAAGAAAACAAATATCAGATATACAAGTAATCCAAAATAGAGCTATAAGGAATATATATAATTTACCATGGGATACTCATGTCAAAGATATATACTCACATACACAAATTCTTCCTTTTACGATTCTGCCAAAATATAACATTACAACTGCCATATTACAAATAATTCATAACTCCTCACAAACTAACAATAAACCAGCTTTTAATGAAGACATACACCAGCACAAAACACGATCACAAAATCAAATACACTTATCGTCATCTACTCACAAAACTAAATTTGGAATTAACTCCTTACAATACATAGCATATACACATTACAACGCATTACCCAATGAATTAAAACTCCCAGTTGCGAACAAAAAAATATTGGCAAAAAAACTTAAAAGGATATTTTCTCAAAAATTTTATAAATCAGTGATGTGTCCTATCTGTGAGACCTCTGTGTGTGTGAATGTATTTCTTGTTGTATTTGTGATATTTATCTAGTAAGTCTCTACTCCTATGAGTCTCTTCTTAATGTATTTTGTCGCTTGTTACCTCTTCTTTTGTGCTTCCTATTTGGAATTTGTAAGTCTTTATAAAAATATAATTTCTTTTTGTTTTATAATGTTGCCCTTCCCAGAATGAGTTTTTTTTAACTCCTTGGGATTAATATACCAAATGTAAGTTGTATGTTAATATTTAAATAAATAAAATAAAAAAATGTTTAACTAAATAGTTTGTACGGGTTGCGCATAGACGTTTGTTAATGTTAAAAAAAAAAAACTTACTATCACTTTGCGCGCCAAAGTGAGAGGTCGGGATGGCATAGCACTTTTCTCAGGCGTCGTCGCTCCGATCGATCTGAAAGTTTGTTTTCATGGTGGACTGAATAGTTTGTATGGGCTGCGCACAAAAATTTGTTAATGTAAAAATAAATAAAAAACTAAATATCACTTTGCGCGCCAAAGGGAGAGGTCGGGATAGCAAAGCAGTTTTCTCAGGCGTCGTCGCTCCGATCGATCTGAAAGTTTGTTTTCATGTTTTACTGAATAGTTTGTACGGGTTGCGCACAAACAATTGAACATGTCAGCTTAGATAAGAAAAAAAAAACTTATTATCTCTTTGCGCGCCAAAGTGAGGGGTCGGAATAGCAAACCACTTTTCTCAGGCGCCGTCGCTCCGATCGATCTGAAAGTTTGTTTTCATTTAAAAGGAAATTAATGAGAATTCAATTCAGCCATAAAGTTTTCAAGACGATCCAATAAAATTTCAATCAACTCATGAGAAAATGCATCAGAATTTCAATCGATTTAAAATGCTTTTATGAAAATTCAATAATGCCATAATATTTCCAAAACCATCCTATAGAAATTTAATCCACCCATAAGAGTCATTGGAAAATTTAACAGAAATTAATTCCTGCCAACAGGTGGTTTACCATTCGGTCTTCTTTAGAAGACCCTATTATTATTCATTTCAGCCATAAAGATTTCAAGACGATCCATTAGAACTTCAATCAACTCATGAGAAAATGCACCAGAATTTCAATCGATTTAATAGGCTTTTATGAAAATTCAATACTGCCATAAAATTTTTTAAACCATCCATTTGAAATTTAATCAACCCTTAAGAGTCATTAGAAAATACAACATAAATTAATTCCTGCCAATAGGATTAATAGAAAATTCTACTATTATTTAATTCAGACATAAAATTTTCTAGACGATCCTATAGAATTTCAATCAACTTATGAGAAAATGCATCAGAATTTAAATCGATTTAATAGATTTTTATGATATTTTAATACAGCCATAAAATTTTCAAAACTATCCTGTAGGAATTTAATCCACCCATTAGAATAATTAGAAAAAAAAACAGAACTTAATTCCGTCCAATAGATTTTAAAGAATATCCTATTATTATTCAATTCAGCCATAAAGTTTATAACTCATTAGTAAGGAGTAGACTTGAGAGTGGGTCGATCGTTTGGAGTCCACACGAGGTCAAGTACTCCCTCATGTTGGAGAAGGTTCAGAAGAAATTTCTGAGATTTATTTACTTGAGGGAGTACGGTTACTACCCGTGGCTCTATCCTACCGACTTTCTCTTGGGTATGCCATCTAGAGGTCAGAAGGGATGTGTACATTGCAACACATTTCTTCAGATTGATTCGTGGATGGTCTGAAAACTTAGATATCATGGAGAGCATTCATTTCTATGTTCCTGATGGTTATCTTCGCCATCGGCAGCATAGGTTGTTTTATCTCTCGGCCTGCAGGACCAACTTGCCAATGGTCATGCCAGTGGGGAGGGCAATCATGTTGTTGAATCGAATCGCTTCGGATGTCGATATATTTTGCATAAATGAAGCTTCGTTCAAACGACAAGCATTCCTGCTATTTGTATAATTATTCCTTGGTTTATTTTTTTATACATCATTTGGGTGAAAAAATTATGTTTAAATTGTCTTATTTTTTGCTGTTTTATTTTTTACTGTCTTTACTTTGCATTCATTGCAATTTGTATTTTTTTATAATTAATTGTTTTTCATATTTTTGAATATTGTATATTAATACACTTACTCGCTCTATTTAAAAACGCCTTAAAATAAAAATTTTGTAATGTTTTAAAATTTCAATCAACTCATGAGAAAATGCATCAGAATTTCAATCGATTTAAAAGGTTTTTATAAAAATTCAATACAGCCATTAAATTTTCAAAACCATCCTATAAAAATTCAATCCACCCATAAGAGTCATTAGAAAATACAACAGAAATTAATTCCTGCCAACAGGTTTTAAAGAAGATCCTGTTCTTATTCAATTCAGCCATAAAGTTTTCAAGACGATCCAATAGAATTTCAATCAATTCATGAAAAAATGCATCAGAATTTCAATCGATTCAATAAGTTTTTATAAAAATTCAATACAGCCATAAAATTTTCAAAACCGTCCCTTAGAAATTTAATCCACCCGTTAGAGTCATTAGAAAATACAACAGAAATTAATTCCTACCAACAGGTTTTAAATATTTCAATACAGCCATAAAATTTTCAAACTATCCTGGAGGAATTTAATCCACCCATTAGAATCATTAGAAAATACAATAGAAATTAATTCCGTCCAATAGGTTTTAAAAAAGATCCTATTATTATTGAATCCATCTATAAAGTTTTTAAGACGATCCAATAGAATTTCAATCAAGTCATGAGAAAATGCATCAGAATATCAATCGATTTAATAGGCTTTTATGAAAATTCAATACAGCCTTAAAATTTTTAAAACCATCCTATAGAAATTTAATCAACCCTTTAGAGTCGTTAGAAAATACAACATTAATTAATTCCTGCCAATAGGATTTAATGTAAATCCTATTATTATTCAATTCAGCCATAACATTTTCTAGACGATCCCATAGAATTTAAATCAACTTATGAGAAAATGCATCAGAATTGAAATCGATTTAATAGGTTTTTATGATATTTCAATACAGCCATAAGATTTTCAATCCATCCCATAGAAATTTAATCCACCCATTAGAGTCATTAGAAAATACAACAGAAATTAATTCCTGCCAACAAGTTTTAAAGAAGATCTTATTATTATTCAATTCAGCCATCAATTTTTTAAGACGATCCAATAAAATTTCAATCAACTCATGAGAAAATGTATCAGAATTTCAATCGATTTAATATGCTTTTATGAAAATTCAATGATGCCACAATATTTTCAAAACCATCCTTTCGAAATTTAATCCACCCATTAGGGTGTTCGTTCGAGGCTCACACGTCTTCGATATTGGCCTTTGCTTGCGACTAGCTTTTTTTAAAACATTTCGATTTCACTCACTCATTTAATTTAAAAGGTATATTGATTTGAAATAGCGCAAACCAGGCGCATCGCGTTGATTTTACAAAAAGGTTAAACCTTTAGTGAGCAGCTGGCCGAAAGCGAGATTGCGTTTGAGGCGGGTACTGTGAGTACGAACAATGCATCCTTACGCATTGACCTTTTGACTGATGGATTTAAAAAATATGAAGATTTTCCCGACAAATTAGCCATTTTACAGCCCGAGCACGGTCCCTTGGGCGAGTGAGCTGGTTGGCGCGCGAGATTTTTTCAAGTCGCTGGTCAGCTTGAGGCATTGCGATCTTCTCGGCCGGGCGATTCGTCGTTCGCCAGTTTTTTGAATTCCACGTTGGCGGATCCCTCCAAGCTTCCAAGGCTTGTAGTAGATCCCTACCTTCGGTGGTAATATAGCAGATTGGTTGACTTTTAAAAGCGCATTTGAGTCTGTCATTCGCTCGCGAGAAGATATTGACAACATCTCAAAACTTAATCATCTAAAGAACGTGTTACGTGGTGACGCGTTGAACAAGATCATTGATTGGGATTTAACGGCTGAAAATTACCCGAAGGCTTGGAAGCTTTTACGAAAAGAAGCGCGTTCTTGTATCACGACATTTAGATGCGCTCATATATTTGCCCCGTTTACAGAAGGCCACTTCAGCCGATTTTTCCAATTTAGCTGACACAATTGAGCGACATCTCGTAGTTTTGGACGCCCTTAAGGTAGACGCTAGGACAAGGCATCTTATACGTACAGTTGAGAGAGCTTTGCTTGTTTCCACTCGCATTAAATGGGAGGAGACTCTTAACCTCGATAAGCTTCCTGAGCTCGACGAACTGATAACCTTTATTCGCGAGTCCTCTTTCAGGGTTAGCGTTTTCGATTCGACCCTCCAAAACCCGGAATCTCATCGCAGAAAGGCTTCAGATACGACTGATTTTTGTTCCTCCAAACAACGGCGGAGAAACGGAGACTCGCGTGCGTTAGCTATCAGCGCCAGGTTTACTTGCGTGGGTTGCAATGCAGAGCACCGGCTCAACTGTTGCCCGGCTTTTCATGAGTTTACGGTTAGACAGCGTTGGAATCTTGTAAAAGAGAAAGGGTTGCGCCAAAATTTCTTGCGTTCGCAACACCCAGGCAATTGCGATGCCTCTCATTGTAGACGTTGCGAGCGCTACCATCACACTTTGCTGCACGGCGATCCTAAACCTAAGCAGATTTCGAGTGAGCCGGTGAACTCGGGCGTGAATTCGTCTCTTGGGGGTCCTGTGTCCGCGGGAACCACTGTTTGACTGGCTGGGCAGGTGTTGGGTACGGTCGCGGATAGCGCGCGTTCTCAGCTTATGATTACTGCAGTTGTTTACGTTTTAAATTCTCAAGGCAGACACGTACGTGCACGCGCCTTGCTTGATACCTGCGCCACCGTAAACTTGATTTCAACACGTTTAGCCTCGTCATTAGACTTTCTATGGACAATTGTTCGGTTATTCTGGGAGCGATAAATGATTTGAATGTTGAGTGCAATCGGTGCATAAAGATTAAAGTTAAATCACAATACAGCGAGTTCTCTAAAAATCGTTCGTGCATAGTAATTCCACATATAACCGGATTGGTACCGACAAAAAATTTTTCCCACGATTCAATTGAATTGCCTCACGGGATTAAACTCGCGGATCCTCAATTTCACATGCCACACAGCGTCGATTTATTAATTGGCTCAGGCGACACTCTTTCTCTACTCTCAATTGGTCGAATCAAAGTAACTTCAGATTCTTGCGATCTGTACCTTCAGAAAACTTTATTGGGATGGGTGATAGGCGGAGGCTTACATCATGAGTGCAGGACAGGTTTAGTTTCCTGTAATTTCACTGTTTCAAATTCTAGATCCGGTAAATCGAATGAGCTTGATGAACTAACTCGGGTTATGAACCAATTATGGGAAGTGGAGAATTATCCTCTTACAATGGATAAAAAGCGCGAGGAGGAGTCCTTAATCGAAGCTCACTATCTGAAAAATACCACGCGGGGCGTTGACGGACGTTATATCGTCCGTTTGCCGTTTTGTGAGGGGGTGGCCGACTTGGGTGATTCAAAGAATATAGCTTTACGTCAATTTCATGCTCTAGAGCGACGATTGCAGTCAAATCCCGAGCTTCAATCTGAGTACACTAGCGTTTCGCAAGATTATATTGATCAGGGACATATGTCGGTCGTCGTCAATGAAGGCGAGAAGGGGTATTATATGCCACAGCATCCGGTATTTAAGCCTTCTAGTACAACGACTAAAGTCAGACCCGTTTTCAACGCTTCGTGTAAAACGAATAAAGGTTTCTCGCTCAATGATTTCTTAAGGGTCGGGCCTGTTATACAGGACAAACTTTATGATCACTTATTACGATTCCGTTCATATGCTTTCGTAATGACGGCTGATATTGCCCAGATGTACAGGCAGGTTTTGGTGCATCCGGACGATAGAAAGTAGTACTGTATCAAAATATATCTAGCTGTTAGAAATAACAGCTAGATGCCGCCAACGTCTAACGCTATTGACGAAAATTTGCGCTAACAGTTGGATATTATTACTAAAAATATTAGTACCTACATACGAATATTCTTCGACGCTATTATTATTGTATTAGCGTTAGCGCCAAGTAAACAAAAAGGTGTAAGAGTTTATGCATCGTAAGCGACATTATGTGTATCTTTTTATACTTTCTTACTAAACGTTTTTGTGGAATATCCTATCCGAAACGCGCGATACGTAGCTCCAAGAGTCAAGCGAATAAAATAATGGCTAGGTAAAATAATGACGGCACCTAAAATGTAACTGTTATGTATAATTCTCCGAATGTCACCAAAATATCTAACAGCTAGATATATTATAACGACGTCTCGTATTGTCATGTACCTATTATTTTATTCTTTCAAAAGGTGTAAAGAGTGTGTGCGCCGTGCACAATATTATACGTAGTTTGGAATAATCTTTTGGTTATACTTCTTCTTACTAGACATCTCTGAACTTTCCTATCCGAAACGGCCGATACGTAGCGCCTAGAATCAAGCGACGAAAATAATGACAAGTCAAATATATCTAACAGCTAGTTATATTATAACGACGCATCACATTGTCATGTACCTATTATTTTAGTCTTTAAAAAGGTGTAAAGAGTGTGTGCGCCGTGCACAATATTATACGTAGTTTGGAATAATCTTTTGGTTATATTTCTTCTTATTAAACATATTTATGGACTTCCTTATCCGAAACGGCCGATACGTAGCGCCTAGAATCAAGTGACGAAAATAATGATAAGTAAAACATATATAACAGCTAGATATATTATAACGACAATGTCTTTTCATCGAGCTGTTATTTTTCAACAGGGGATTATTATTATTAAAACCAATAGGCTCGTTATTCATTATTTTTGCTAGTTAGTTTTATGTCAATCTCCTACTCGTTTAGTTTGGCGCGTTTTTACTCGTCGCGCGTGCATTCGATGTGTTTTTGTGAATTGAAGAATACGATTAATGGTGTAGTTGTCTAATGTTTATATTTTGTTTCACGGCCAAAGTGCAAATACCGATTAAGCAAATAAATTAAGTTTTAGTAGACAATACGACGCAATATATTATTTTACTTTTTTACTATTGCATTTGCATTATTAGCTCATATAATTCAACGTCTAAACTTAATAATAATAATAAATGGATACATTTTATAGCACCGTTTTCGTGGGAAAATCACCTCAAGGACGCTTTGTGTACTTATATGTAATTTAGAAAATATAGTATATTGGTAGTTTCCCAAAAAATAGTCAACGTCGGCGTTATTTTCAACGGTTATATTTAACAGTTAACAATCGCCAACGATAACGGCGTTGGCGTTTTTTCGAATTATATTTAACGCCCAGTACTAATAGAAAGTACCAGAGCATTTTTTGGTACGATAGCGACAAGCAGATTAAATCTTACGAGATGAACACTGTGACTTTTGGCAATGCGTCAGCCTCATTTCTCGCCATTCGTACCGTGCAGAAGTTAGCTGACGATGAGGGCGCATGGTTTCCCTTGGCTCAAACAATTTTAAAACGTCATTTTTATGTAGACTATCTCATCACCGGCTCCGAGTCGCTCGAGGAAATGCGACGGATGCGGGAGCAAACGACTGAACTGCTCGCTCTCGGTGGCTTCCCTATTAGAAAATGGATTTCAAACGACCCTTTAGCCTTCAACGATTCTGAGGAAAAAACATTCCACGAGGCGCAGGACGGCGAACACACTGCAAGCATGAAAACTCTCGGGGTCTCTTGGAACCCGAAACACGACGTGTTTATTTTTTCAGTCAGACTCATACTATCTCCTTCCAAGCTCACGAAGCGATTTATTCTTTCGGAAGTTGCCAAAATCTTCGATCCGTTAGGGATTTTATCACCCGTCGTTTTCGCAGCGAAAGTCATCATGCAGAAATGCTGGCGCGCAAAAATTGATTGGGACGAGTCAATTCCTGTCGAAGTACATACCGCTTGGATCACGTTTGCTAGCCAAATTAGTTTAGTTCAAAATTTTCGAATAGAGAGAAAATTAGTCCTTGAAAATTACAAAAAAATCGACCTGGTCGGTTTCTGCGACGCCAGTCAGCTGGGTTACGGAGCGTGCATTTACGTCAAATCCATTGACACGAGCGGTAGAATTATGGTCCGTTTAGCATGCGCTAAATCGCACGTCGCTCCCCTTAAGGGTTCTTCCACTATACCGCGTTTAGAATTATGCGGAGCGTTAACGCTAGCCAGGCTGTACAAAGAGAGCTGTGGGGCGTTCGAGTTCCCTATTTAGAATGTTATTTTCTTTTCCGATTCCACAATCGTACTTCATAAACTTAAAAAATCGCCTCGCGATCTGGATGTTTTCGATGCAAATAGAGTAGGAGAGATTCGAACACTCGACGACGAAGTAGACTGGAAACACGTGCGAACGGCTGACAATCCCGCCGACTTATTATCGCTTGGTCAAACTCCCTCCGAGTTCTTACAAAATTCGACTTGGCTCTCGGGTCCGGCATGGCTCGTCCAGCACGAATGGGGTTGGCCCGAGGGCGCCGAAATCACCATTTCAAAACACTCGACTCTTAATCACTGTTTATCAACCATTTCTCACTGCGATTTCTTTTCCCGTTTTTCTGATTTTGATCGTTTAACTAGATTTGTTGCGCGTTGCTCCCGTTTCAAAATTTGTAACAAAAAATACCGCGGTAAAGGCGTCGGCATGGAGGAGAAGCTTGCAGCGGAAAAAGTTGTTCTGCGTTTAGTGCAGTCCGAGCGTCTCGCCGTCGAAATAAATTTAATTACAGGGAAAGGAGTCTCGTTTGAAAGCCCTTAACCCCTTCATCGATCAAGAGGGACTCCTTCGCGTAGGCGGACGTTTGCGGAACTCTGATATTTCCGGGGATCAAAGGCATCCAATTCTTTTGCCGTCTAAACACACCGTAGTGGATTTGCTGATTCGTCGATTGCTTACGGTACACGGTCATTGTGGTATCCAAAATACTCTAAGCTTTCTCCGACATTAATATTGGATCTTGGACGGAAAAAATCAAGTGCGTAGCATCGTGAGGCGTTGCGTGATTTGTCTTCGCCACAGACCTAACTTAATTAATGCCAAAATGGGTAATCTGCCGGAATCTAGAGTTAACGTTGCACCCGCGTTCAGTAGAGTCGGCGTTGACTTTTTCGGTCCAATTCACTTAAAAGAGAAAAAACTGCGTAATCGAAGACGGGTCAAGGCCAACGGTTGCGTCTTTGTTAGTATAAGCTCTAAAGCAGCGCACATCGAAATCATAAGTGGACTTACTTCTGAGGAATTTATCGGCGGTTTGCGACGTTTCATAGCCCGTCGGGGAATTCTTGAACATATCTACTCGGATAACGGTACTAACACCAGTGCCAACCACTCGGTGCCAACAACCAATTGCAAGACCTTTCTTTACGAGTTCTTAAAATCTCACGACAAATGACGTGAGCAGGTACGCCGTGCAGAAAAACATAATCTGACATTTCAGTCCCCTTTTTTCGCCGCATTTTCGAGGTATTTGGGATGACACCGTTAAACCTTTTAAGCATCATCTGAATCGCGTAATCGGAAAACAGCTTCTTACTTACGCAGAATATAGCACATCAGCAATCGACATTGAAGGTATTTTAAACTCACGGCCCCTTTGCTCACTGTCATCTGATCCCAACGATCCGGGTGCTCTCGCGCCTGCACATTTGCTAATAGGCAGACCCATTACTCAATTGCCCACTTATGACTTCTTTGATATTTCAGGGAATCGGCGCTCTTCACTACTCAGGGACAAGAATCTACCCTGTGCTAACTGAAGGCTGGGCGTGGTCATCTGGGTACACTCGGGAGACGGTGGAGTGGTGCGCGTGGCAACCGTCAGGACTGCTAGTGGAATTCACAAGAGAAATATTCCCGCACTTTGTCCACTGCCGGACGGAGATTTGTTAAAATCTTAATTAGCCAAAGGCATTGTGAAAATTTTCCTTTGGTTGAGAATTAATTTACTCATTTCTTTGTAAATGGTTTGTTCTAATGATTAAGCTAGTTCAATTGTTCTATCTCAATTTTTTTGTAAAAATATATACATGTTCATGCACAAACACTACACTCCTTTGCTGCGGGATTCGATTTGGTCCATGTCTGACCGTTAACTTCGCTTCTCCCTATGTTACGCGAACGCGGGGAGTATGTTGCATTGTTACCATGAGCCATTAACACCCAAGAAGATATATTTTAAGTTTAGAATAACATTCAAAGATTCAACACGTTATAATAGGAAATAACAAAAGTATTTAATTAATCGCGTGGGAATATGTTGCTAACGTCACGCTTCTGCGCTCAGGTTTATGTACCTGAGTCAGATAGCCAGGGGTGCCAATTTGGCAGCCTGGGCATTCGCACGGCCTTATGCGCGTCGTGTCCTTACTTACCATCAGACTGGCCTACTGCCCGGACGCCTCCAGCTGAGGAATATCTCGTCACTCCGCATCGGTTCTGTATTGCATAATATTTTGTTTCATATTGTCATTCCTTTTGAACCGTATTGATTTGCTAACTATTCAATTTAACGTGATACTCTTTCTACGACTCGCAGACGGTTCGGACGCTTCGGCTGAAGAACATATCGTTACGCCGCATCGCGCGTTATAGAGATAAATTCATAAAACGTGATATCACAATTTGTTGGGTTTTAGTTCGCAAGTCGTCTTTAACGTAATATAATCGAGTGGGAATTCCGCGAGGCCGCCTCTAGGCGCCTTTTCAGCCGCGCACATACAACGCCATCTTCTTGAATTTGCTATTTCACCATAGGTGATAAACGCGGAATCGACTCTGACCAGCTGGCACGATACGTGTACAACACACCATATATTTCTTGCTCATGACTACGAGCTCAAGAAACATTACTCGTAGCGACGAGGAACGCGGGCAGTTTGGCCAACTGACCCGTGGGGACTATCAATATCCCGGAAGCCGAGTATACTTTGCTCGCACTATACGGAGTCGGTTTGCCCAGACGACCCGTGGGGACTATCAATATCCCGGAAGCCGAGTATACTTTGCTCGCACTATACGGAGTCGGTTTGCCCAGCCGACCCGTGGGGATTATCAATATCCCGGAAGCCGAGTATACTTTGCTCGCACTATACGGAGTCGGTTTGCCCAGCCGACCCGTAGGGACTATCAATATCCCGGAAACCGGGCACCTTGCTTGCACTAGCGTCTTTGAACCATCGCTTTGATGGTCCTAGACCCTTTAACAAGTATCTTTATACACACACCCACACACACATAGTAGATACTCATAACACATTTTGTTTTGGATTGTACCTCAGGTTTCATTTTTCTTTGTACTTATATTAATAAATTGGGTTTTTTATGCCGAAAGGCTTTTTCCCAGAATATAATGTTTTTATTCCTAAACTTGATCTAGTAACATTACCTTAATATACCAGCAATAACCTTTTTATTTTTTAGCTTCAGAATACACAAAATTGGGAGAGCGACTTACCCCTGAGTCTTACTCTCTTCCGTACGACATTTATGTACTCTCACGGCAGACATAGCACGTCGCACACATCCTACTTAACACTCAACTCGTCATGATTCGAACTTCAGACACGATATCTTATTTCTACAGCTGAGCTAGTTGGATAAGAACCCCGAGGTAAGTACCCTGATCTGAACCACGGGTACCTCCATGAAATTACCATCATTATTAAAGTGTAATATTGTTTAAAGTTGTAGCGGGATACTCGTAAGCTAACATCCTATAATGTACGACAAATTCAGAAAGTCCATTTTTAATTTCGCTCCAATGCCCTAAATCGGAAAAAATAAAAATTAATTAATAAAATATAATTTTTTTAATTATAATATTAAGTTAAAAAGTGTGTCTATCAGATTGGATCTGCCAGATAAGTATGTTCCTGTATATTCCTTCTCTTTAAACTAGGAATTAATATATAATAATAGAAAATAAGATCTGTACAGCGCCCTTTGTATAGCGCCAAAAACGGCGCTATACAAATCATCCAAATATTATTATTTATTATTATTAGTACAATCAACACATCTTGCGAAAAAATTTCATTTCAGTACTGTAACATTTATTTATTTATAAATTAACGGACTAAAGTCCAATTACAACAAAAGACATAAAACATGAAAAAAGAGGAACAGAGAAGGAATAGCACATACATAATAATAAATGAAGCGATGACAAAAATAGGACAAAATATACATAAGAGAGAACATTCAAGCCACGGTCTAGTCAAAGTTTTGGTAGAGTCGTAAAGAATGACGAAAATCATTTGCACTGCTACCAAAAATTTCAAGACCATGGCTTGAGTTAACAAGTCTTGACATTCTGGACATTGGATAATTATACCCATAATTAGTATTGTGATGATTGAGGAACAGCAATTCATTGTTTCTGAGTCTACGGCAAGGAATGTTGAACTGGATAAGTTGCAACAGAGAAGGTGAGTCCATAAAACAATGAATAATTTTGTAAATGAAAATTAAATCAAAGTCTTTCCTGCGCTTTTTTAATGAAGACATTTTCAATAATTGTTCAATTTCATCATATGAATAATCGCCTCTTTTTCACCCTAATATCCATGCAATACTGCGTAAGAAGCGATATTGTACGGATTCATTATGATGAATATGAACGGTATGGAAAGGGGACCAAATTACACTAGCATATTCTAGATGAGGGCGAACTAATGAGCAGTAAAGGGTTTTTAGGTTCTGTATAAAGTCACATGCAATTCTATTGATGAAGCCAAGAAGTTTTAGTGATTTATTAGCTACATTATAAATGTGGTCACGAAAAGAAAGATTATAGTCTAGAGTGACACCAAGATCTTTTATAGATCTGACGGTAGATAGGGAGACACTATTTAATTTATAATTGAAGAAGATCGGTTTATGAGTTCTATGAAATGACATAATTTTACATTTATTAATGTTTAATTCTAGGCAGTTAGTTTCACACCATTCATTAAATGAGTCAATATCAATTTGGAGAAGAATACAGTCATGAAAAGATTTTATTATTTAAAGGATCTTATTGTCATCTGCAAAAAGCCAAAAAGACGCGAGGAAGAAAATACTTTGGCAATATCGTTAATAAATATCTCAAAAAAGAAGAGGAGCTAGATGGGCACCTTGGGGTACTATATATCAAAATAGTACTGTGACAATCATTTTTGGTTATATTCAAATCCAGAGCGTATTGATTTGTTCTTCGATCTCGAATATTTTCTCGTTCTAGCATCGCATCATCCCTTGCTAATTAGAGAGATGAATGCTATTGGTCTAAATTCACCCCCGCCAATCTAAGTTTACAGATGTGACCCGTAAGAAGGGATATTCACAGCTGTGGCGGCCTATAAAAGGTCATGTTTCAGCTCTAGAGAGCAGTCTTCCTACCCGGTGCCTCACGCGCCCTTCAGCCTCCTCTGCCAGGACTGACACAAGAGCCCTTAGTTAATGGTTGCTTGGCGTGTAGTGGATCCAGTCCAGAGTCGACGGCGTCGACGCAACCCCTTCACCCCCTTTAACCCTCCTCTGCCAAGGCTGACACGAGAACCCTTAGTTAATGGTTGCTCGATGTACAGTGGATCCAGAGTGACGGCCCTCCTGTAACCCTCTGCCAGGACCGACACGAAAACCCTTAGTTAATATGTACGGTGGATCCAGAGCGGAGGTATCCTTTAGAAGTTCCTTTGGGGAGGACTGATACAGGTGATAACTTGTTTCTCAGTGAAGGAAATACAAGTACACCGAAGCTATTGTGCAAATAGTAAAGTGGAGATATTATATATTTTACGACCGGAATGTCAAGTGTTTGTTTGAAATAGTATATTGTCCTATCATTGTGAATTGAACTTGCAAATTGATTGTACTCCGAACAATAAAAACTAATTGTGTTTACTGTTAAATTTGTTTTGTAATTTTTAATAACCCATTACAAATGTCCCCCATCGCGGGATTTTATTCATTAATTCGTATAAAACAACTTGTAACGTAAAAGAAGCGTTACAGTACTATATTATTATGTTTTATGGTACAAACATTCTTTTTTTAAATCATACTTAGTGTAATGTTCTCCTTATTCCAAACTTAAATACGATATCTGATAACTACTCTTCTTTGAGTTATTATAGATTAAACTAGCACAGCGAAGTGCATTGATATATTTTATCTTTGCTTTCAAATTTAAATCACATCCGTTCGGAAAAAAAATTACCCGCCAGTTGCAAGTTTATAATTTTGGAATAGAATTCGAAGTAAAATAAAGCTGGGAAACGTTGTTGAAGGACAATTTACCGAATTGCGAATAATGGTGCAATGAATCTTCTACAGGACGAGAATAGCCACGACCAAAAATAAAACGAGTTCTTCAAACCTTTTTTTTGGTTGTTAAATATTTTTAAAAAATATCGGATAAACAAGTATGAGGGGTATTTGTATAAGCCCCAGCTAGTTAGCAAAAGATTACGAAAGAATCAATAAAACCAAATCAAAAAAGGATAAGCAATATGGTGTTTGGTCATATTTTTGGACAATTAAGTGGATGTTTCAATGTTACATATATGGCACATTATCAAAATAACGTTTCAGGCTGAAAATCGTTAGAACTAGAAATTTAAGAAAGAAAAAAGAAGTGTATTTTTTACGCCGGCGCGCCGTGTCCTAAGCTTTTAAAATATCGGTTAGAGGTTCGAGAGCTTTTACTGTTCCTCGTCAACGTCATGCACAAATTTTGTTTTAAGTGAATCTTTGTTAATATATGTGCAACTTTAATTTTTTATTGTGAACTTTTCTATTAAACATTTTTTCCAACCATCTTTTACCCAAGAATAGGTCTCTTACCTAACAGTATTATATAGTAAGGCTTTTATATCATCTGTGTCAAAAATGTAAACCAATTAAACGTGGGTAGAGATGGTCGATATTCTTGTCCCGGTTAAGATCCTTTTCACGAGGAACCGGTTCCACAGTTCAAGTGCTTTTCGTTTTGTGCAAATCGCTAGCAACTTTTTTTGACAAGTAACCGGTTCCAGTTCCAGTTATTTTCATCTTTAGGAAATCGATGAATCTTTTTCTAAAATAAAAATCTTCTTCGTGGAACTTTTCTGGCACCAGGAACCGGTTCCAAAAAGAACTGGATAAATAACCGGTTCCTCGCCAGTCACCGGTAACTGGAACCGCAGGTACACGCAATTTTCGATATCAACCATCCCTAAACGTGAGTGCCCCTATTGATGGTGACTTCATTCGCAATGTTTCGATTCCGAATGGTGTTCTTTCACCAGGGCGATACCTCAAAGTATCTACCACTCTGGAACGTGCCGCAAGCGACCTCTGGATTCGTAGTCGAGCGTCTTAACCACTCGACCATGAAAGGTCGCCCAGTTTTATCTAGATTTCTAAAGAACCCAAACATTATTGCATATATGATAACTGCTGGACTAAGACCAAACTTTTTCCATGCGTCATGTCATTTTTATAATTTAGTGATAAGTGATCAGTATGTCAAAAATAAAGGATTCAGTTTTAAACTATGTCTATTTAAAAAAAAACTCTTTATCATTGTTTTAATTTTCGGATACTAAAATACGACGGAGTATTCCAAGACACTTTGAAATGAAAACAAAATAAAAATATTTTGATTTCTTTTGTTCCATTTGTTCCTCCGTTACCAGCGCCGGATCCACCATACGTTCAAACTATGAAAAAACATCTCTGAAGGGGCGCCGTGAAAATAAAGATCTTATTTGAATTTCCTTCAAATATTCCCTAAATCATATCAAAATTTCCCCATATCATCTTAAAATTACCCACATCATGAGGTAATTATGTTTTTTATTGTGTTGGCAGCATCGCTGTGCATTGCACGACTAGCGAAAATGTATGGGGAGTAGATTTTTGTCACGGAATTTTTTTACGTATTGCACATTGGTTATTTGGACGTAAAGTCTGTTATTCTATGGAGTGTTATACGGTAAAGTTATGAGATGCAAAGTCTACAACCTATCACCGTACCCGTCATTTTCATACAAAAGTGAAAATGAACCGTTAGAGATGGTACATATTTTTATCACGGCGACATTGTACCGGTGACTTTGTGCTTATTTGGTTTTTCAGAATTCATTTACAGTAATATTTTTAGGAGTTTATTTTTCAATCATGTGATTTTCGAGGAATATAAAAAAACATATTAATGAAATCCCACACCTCTATCAACTTTTTTTATTAGTAACTGGTTCCAAAAGTAGTGACAGCCAATTTTAGATGTAACATCCCTAAGACGCAGCTGTTCTGTTGTATGACGAAAATAAACTCTAAAGACAATTACTTTACAGTTCATTCTCGTATGAATTTATAAAGTTGGATCTGTCTATTGTTTATTCGGGGAATTTGGTTGACGACATTCGACAGCTGTCATTTTTGATGCGTAACACTTTACCGCTGTGTACCTATAGGTGTTTTTGGGTTATTTTAGTGTATAAAGATTAATTTGTGTTAGTTAAAGTTTTAGTTACAGCGCCCTTGAGGTGATTTCGTTGATTCTAAACTAATATTGGCCAAAATTATGTCAAAATACAAATAATACGAAAAGAAATATATAGGTCTTACTTTATGTACATAGGTTAGACTTTAGTAGAGTATTGTTTTTGTTGGAAATTACTTTCTATATCTCTAGTAAATAGTGTTTTGGATAGTTCAGGATTGTATGATTGGAATCATTTGTTACAAAACTTAAATTAGCGAAGAGGTTTGGAAACGTTTGATTATTTGTGTCAATTAAAAAAGGATTGTTGAGAAGGGGGAGAAAATGGGGTGCGGGGGCGCACTATTACTTATGGTAATGCACAGGGCGATAGGTGTTGTGGAACCGGTCCTGTCCGTTACTGTTACCTTCTTGAAGGACATGGAGAGATAGCTTTGCGAAACAGTGTAGTTTGTATTGTTGACTTTATACTGACTCAGACATGGCTAGAGTTTTGATAGACACACCATATAGAAAGAGACACATTTATATTAATGGATGTTGGATAGCCTATTAGTTAACGCCCACGTGGAATTCGGACATTTTTAATAAATATATTTGAACACATTAAAACAAAACAATATCAATACACCATTACAATGATTTATAGAGTCAAAATATCACACAAAAACTAATATTAAAAAGTTTGCTTAAATAATGATGAAAGCTTTTGGTTGATTTTGTGCCTTTATATCATTAAAAATGTGAAAATTTTAAAGTTCGGTCAAAAATATTTAAAACTGAAATACCTCTGAAAAGTGATTTATATTATTTGTTTGGTCTTATTTAAACATTCATGCATAGCACATATCGTCGTAATGTTTGATTTATTTGTATTACCACTGCAAGTATTTTAACCAGCACAAATATAGGAAATAACCTCAAAATCTGTTGATGTAAGTTATGCGACTCGATGCAAAGTTAGCGCGTACGGAGAACATCCTTATATACTTAAAAGTGCTGCGATATTTTCTTTTTTTTTTCTTTTTAAAGTAAGACAAATATTCCCGGGTTACGAATAACCTGACAATATTTGGTGTGACTCCTACCGCCATCATAAAAAGCGGAAGATGTTGCTTGTGCAATGATGGAGGACTTAGCCAGCAGAGGAATTGAACGCACGACGCCCGGGTGGGAATCCGACGCGTTCTCCACTCAGCTACCGACCGGTCAATTGTGTGACGACTTTTCTTGTTTCTTTCTCTATCCTAGTATAGGACGTAAAAACCCAAAGAAAGTGATTTATCGCAAATTTGTATAGGTGTCCCACTCCTGGGAGGCTATATTTGTACTTATTTTTTTCAGATTATGGCTCCCACAGTTACAGATTCTAATAAAAAAATGACAAACATGGAACAAATAATCCATGAGGAAGGCCATTGAAGATGTAAGAAGCAAGAAAGTGGGTATGCGAGTACTTAAAGCTCCTAAGCAGTACAAGATGAGAACAAGGAAAATGAAGAAAATATCTGTTCAACACTTCCAGCGAATGAATTTGTTTGTATTGTAACCTCTGGACTCGAAGAATGTACTACAGAGCAGAAACAGACTCATTTTTTTGCGATTTTTATGCAATCAAATAATTCAAAAGTTATAGGGCTCACTAGGGTGGGCCAAAATACCTGACGTTTTTTTTTTCGTTTCTTCTGAGGGTTTTAGAAAAAAAATGTTTGTTGCTTTCTGATTATTATTATATACTTTAACTGATATAATTTGATGCCTGATTAGTTTATTTACTGACATAAACGGTGAAGATTTTTTGATCTCTTAAACAATGTGTTTCATTAGCAATGAAGCTTATGTGCCTTATTACCCGAAGTTACTCTACCTACAATTTTATTTAATACATATAATAAAATGAAAGTAAAAATAAAACACAATCGTTAAATTTTGAGGGAGCTATTACAATAGACCACTCCAAAAGCATGAGACATACATACATACCTAAGTCGTCAGGCACAAAAAAACGAAGACGGTTTTGTATATTTTTTTATTGGTATAAACTAGTTTTCGACTACAAATAAAATAAAAATGATATTCATAATAATATATTGTACATTGGAATAATTTCTGTATCACCGATGCCAGACCTGGTACCTCAATATACAGCGAATTCCCGATTTAGCGGGTTCAGGTTCCAGGACGTGTGAAAGAATATAATTTTTTTTAATAAAGTCATGAATTATGTACATGCTAACAAAGATTTGACAGTTTGAAACACCTAGTGTATTTAAATAAAACCTTGTAGAGATATCTAACTGCGTAAAAAAACATTTATGTTTGTTAGTGTACTTAAACATAAACACACATTTTATTTTATTTAATAATATTTCATTTTTTAATTTCTTTTGCTTAAAATCTTGAGGTTATTGACAGTGGCGGCTCGTGACTTTTTAGTGTGCTAGAGTGGTAAGATTGAAAAAACGTCATCATTGATGTTGTTGTAGCCGAAAATTTTTTTTTTTTCGAAATTTCAACTTTTTTGTGTGAAGATTTTTCATTTGAAAATCATTTTGCTTGAAAAAAAAAAAAATCATCTTCGGCTACAACTCAATCTCAGCACACTAAAAACTCACGAGCCGCTACTGGTTATGGACACATTTGGGGATTTGCGAAAAAAATCGTATTTTGGCGCTCGCAAATTGGGTGTTAGTTTGTCTTAAAAATCTTTTACGTAGTGTTGAGGTACCTACGAGCATTATTGAGCATTGTTTAATATATTTGGATTAACCGGGAAATCAGTTTAACCGGAATTTTGTTTACTATTATATTTTCTGATAAGTCGAGAGTCTACTGTACTTGTTTTGTCTACTATGATTTGGTCAAAATAAATTAAACGTTTTTACCAATTTTCGTTCCAAAGTAATTGGCAAGCCCAATTTTTTACTCGTTTCCTTATCAGTGCATCTGAAAATTATAATGAAAATGTGGAATTTTTATTTTATTTTTGTCAGTGAAAATTATCTATCATTAAAATTGCATTGTGATCACACTTGTGGTAAGCACATACGAGATTATTCTTTACTATGTGGCTTGTGAATAAAGAATTGACCATGCATCTGGTTAAAAAGTGGGTTTTGTTAATCTTCTGGATGATGTGCCTTCAATTTGTAGATGCAAAGAAAAAACCTGGCTTTGAGGTTTGAATACATTTTTAAAATATTTAAGCAGAGTGTGATTATCCTTATTGTAAAAATGATGTTGGTAAAGTCATCAAACAATCAATACTATTCAACGTTCCTATTTATACAAAAATAAAATTACTGCACCTGAAATCAAATTCATAATGCACACAGGCGAAAGTTTTTGTTTTTCCAATGTCAAATATATTTCAATTGAAAGTTTTGCGTTTTTAAGGGGAAGCTTAATTACTGCATGGTTTGGCTTATTTCATGTCCAATAACGATAAATTGAAATATAAAAAAAAAATATTGAAAGAACTTTCCTTTTTTTTTTAATTGGTTCTAATTTTTTTTGTAGTTCTGACTACGTCCATGAACAGTAACAATATTATTTGCCACATATTTGTAAAACTAACTAACTACAGGGGTAGGCAGAGAGGACGGACCTATAATATTATTATTATTATTGAAAAATCATCAACTTCTTGATTTATTTTCTTTGCATTTGTTAATTATTTACCTCTTGCACAAAGCCGAAGTTAAGGATCAGCACCCAAAAATACACACATGTTGGTTTTCTAATTCAAACAATACTACAAATGATGAATCTGTTAATTATATGTGGGTAGTTAGGAAAATACAATTCTTTTACTTTAATCTTTTTAATTCTTTATGAAATGTGTACTGGAATTTTATGTAAAACGTTAAAAAATGCCTTCGCTGATTTTCAAACTGCACCATTTGGTGACATTTTCTTACGATTTTTCATAGAACTTTAAAGATGACATTTTAAATACGTTATTTACTAGATACCTTAGAAATTTTCCCAACTACTTATAGAAAATTTACAGATAAATCATTTGTAGTATTGCTTGTATTAGAATGCTACACGGTGACGTTTAGCGCCATTTTGAGTGCTGAGGCTCAAGGGGCATTCGTACGCCTCTTGACACTTTCAAGGTTTATGTAAAGACATGAATACAGGAAGATATGAATACATTAACCCGCGTCATGCTGTGCTGAGCCAGCACGTCTGTTCTGTCACGTGGAACATAGTGTCACACCTGGCAGCAGTTATTCGGTACAAACAACGAAGGTATTACAGGAAGTGTGGACTGTATACCAAATTATTATTCATTTGATTTGTTGTTGCTACAAGAGCCCCACTCCTCGACTGGAGACTTCGATAGCACATCTAAAAGTGGAAATCTTCATGATACATAAATCGCAGTTATGCTGGTAAGAGGCCCATGCAGCAGAAGCGTACTTTTTAATTGGACGTAGTTATGCAAAAAGCGTCCAACACACAATTTTCCGAAATTGAGATTTACATGTTTTCCTATAGATTTATATTTGCTGAAAACATCCAAGCTCCATATGCAATAGATTTTTGTTTTTTTTTCTAACGCACATTGCAGATATTTTTCTTAAATTGAAGTTTAAAAACATTATAAAATGTAGGGTAACATAAGAAATACATTTTTATTTAATAAACACATTGATAGATTATAAGTGACCTATTTATAATAATGCTCATAAAGAAAAAAAATACTGACATTGACTTTACAAATGCCTATTACGCATATTAATGCTTTTTTATCGTCATATTTTCAAACGCCTTTATCTCAGTTTCATCTTTTAAGGGTTCGATGCTTAGAGTTTATAGAGATCCCCAATCCAAGGCAGTGCAGTCAGTTTTGTAAGAATTTCACCTGACTTCTCTAAAAAAGGCGCGGCTAAGGATTTCATAGCCACACTTTTTTACAAACGTGTTAATAATTAGGGTTGCCACAAATCATTTTAATTAGCTTGATCTTGAATTTTAAATAAAAAGTGAATACATGAAGCAAAACAATTATATTATTGAATCATCGCTATTTTCCACGTGGTGAAGTTTTGTAAACTGGATGAAAGTACTTTTTTTACCTTTTTTTAAATTACATTAAGTATTTGATAAAATACATAAAAAAAACTTCTTGTATATCATATTTAATCGTATGTAGGTGATATCATACAGAATTTCATTACTGTTAACCACTCGTTTTTGGCAGGTTTCTCATCGGAAAATTACTAAATACACACAGATCCATAAATTTATATCTTTAAATCATTAATGTTCCCAAGAGTCCCGTACGTACCATTGTCGAAGTTTTAAATTTTATAGACCCCCTAAAAAGTGTGGTAATTTTTTTAGCGTTGGAAGTAAAATTTAATTATTTTGTGAAGGCTAATCCCAAATACAGAAAGACTTTGAAATGAACCCTTCGTGGTGAACACTTCAAAAATTGTAGTCAGAACTTGTCAAAAAATAGTACTAGTCGGCAGAGATCCCAAATCTAAAAGTGCTAGCAAATCAACAAAAATTCCTCTCCGAAAATAAGCACTAGTCGGTAGAGATTTGAAATCGAAAAGTACTGTCTGAAATCGATAAAAAATCCTCCCCAAAAGTACTAGCAAATCAACAAAATTTACCCTCCGAAAAAAATCACTAGTCGGTGAAGATTTGAAATCAAAAGTACTAGCAAATCGGCAAAATATCCTCCACAAAAATTATTATTATTAATATAATTTAGAAATTAAATTTAGGATTATAAGATAGTATTACTTCGGTAAGTACCTACATAGGTACTATCTGTGAGGTGGATTATTACATTTGCGGGAAGCCAACCTTTTTGTGTGACGGCTAAGCCTAAATGGAATCCACTACCGTGGACCCCCATTTACGTCTCATGCACCCCCAAGGCCTATTTTTCATTGACGTGGACCCCTTTTATTCAGATGTCGGACCTCAAATCCAGGTGACCACTTTGGGAATTACTGCTTTAAAGTATTAATGTTTTGAGACAAGAGAATATAACATAATTGATCAAAGTTATAAATTTTACATAAATATAAAAAGTGTGGTAATTACCACTAAGATTTCCATAGTATCATTTAATTATTTTCCGAAGGCCTAATCCCAAATACAGAAAAAAATATTAATAATTTTCAAGGAAGTATGAGATTGATAAAAATGGTTAGTCAGATAGTTTTTATGTTACATATCTATTTTTTCTTACTGATTATGAAACAATATTAGCTTATTGAAATGTTGCCTTACTCTAGTGACAGGTTGAACAGCCGACTTAGCCAGGAAGTAAAGTCTGATATCTAAATATTTAGAAGTAACTGCTCTTATGAGGTGAACAGTGTATTCTCCAGAGGCGACTGGTCTAACATGTGAGAAAGTAAAATGTCAAAACACTCGATATTTAAAAATAATTTTAAAACATTAGTAACTAAATGTTCTAAAGAAAATTTAGGATTCATTTTATATTTCCTCCACTTCGGTTGAGAGCTTCTCTAAAAACGCGTTCGACTCTGTGTACAAATTGAAATGACGTCATCTGATGGGTGCGTCAAGCCTCCCCGATCTTTTTGACCAATAAGGGAAATTTCCAAAGACATCTTAAAGCCGGAAAAGAGCTGACAGACATTTCTCACATTTAATTTTTTTATTCAGATGTCGGACCTCAAATCCAGCGATGTAGATGACACATTCTTTTACAAAATGACTACACACGTCATAGACATAAAATACAAGACACGTCATATTCATACAAATTCAACGATAAATTTGGCAAGCTCTGATATCTCATAAAGCATGAAAAGGATAGCCATACCAAGCAGAATCTGTGTGAATGAATGAGATAGCTATATGAACGACCCGCGTTACATTCTCTGCGTTACAAGCCCTCTCTTCCCTTACGAACTTAGGAGCAAAGTAGCATGCGACGTACTCGTGTACTGTCGCTAGGTTGTCATCCACACACTTATGTATTTCTGCATTCGCTATCTCACTTATACATTTTGTGTGTGAATAATTGTATTAATTGAAATAATAAGTGATTTGTGTGTACTTCGCATGAAAAGAAACTTCATGAGATTTGTTTTTTGGTCCCGAATGATTTTTACGTTTGTCAAAAGCACAGGAAGGCATTTTATCTCTGAAAAGAGCTTACAGCGATGCGTTTGTGGTAGCTGGTGACAGCTTGTTTGTCAAACGAATGTTTGTGCGAGACTAAACGCAGTAAATCTCAGGTGTGCCACGTTGGCTTAGTTTCGCACAGTCACGCGCGTTGTCTCAGTAACGTATCTACATTATTTAATTCATCTAAAAACACACGTACGCTTCAATAATATCATCACCAGTTTCCCCAGAACTCAATTCGCCATCGGACAATAAAAGTATTTTGGCGGATGAAGAATTTATAATATTTACAGATTTTCTGGAGCTACAGTTTAAAATACTAAATTGATCCAATGGTAAGCAGTTTCCGGTTCCAGAATCTTTAACTTCGGCATGGATTAAAAGTTTTTTGTATGAAAATCTAAATTGCTTGACAGTTGGGTTATTATTGACGCTTCCGTGAGACCGAATCTGCTCCAAAGAACAATTCGATGTGATCTTGATTAAATTTGTACATAGTTATAAATTTTATCATTGGAAGATCTGAGATTAAATAGTTTTTAATTGATATTTGTAAATTTTCTACGCAAATTTGAAATCCTAGAAATCCAGTTTTTTTTGTGAGATTGAATAATTTTTACCCCACTAACAAATTTTAAATTTGACAAAAATATGCTTACAAGAAACTCAGAAAATTCTAAATGATTCCCTGGATATACTGGCCTTTTCCATTTTGGTGAGGAAATGCTTCTGGAATTGAATATGTCTAACAATTTATTAATACATCCGATAAATAGTATTGTTGGCTCACTACATAGACATAAAATACAAGACACGTCATATTCATACAAATTGAACGATTAATATGGCATGCTCTGAAAGCATGAGAAGGATAGCCATACCAAGCAAAATATGTGTGTATGAATGAGATAGCTATATGAACGTCCCGCGTTACATTCTCCGCGTTACAAGCCCTCTCTTCCCTAACGAACTTACGAGCGAAGTAGCATGCGACGTACTCGTGTACTGTCGCTAGGTTGTCTTCCACACACTTATGTATTTCTGCATTCGCTATCTCACTTATTTGAATAATTGTATTAATTGAAATAATAAGTGATTTGTGTGTACTTCGCATGAAAAGAAACTCCATGAGATTTGTTTTTTGTTCCCGAATGATTTTTTTACACTTGTCAAAAGCACAGGAAGGCATTTTATCTCAGAAAAGAGCTTACAGCGATGCGTTTGTGGCAGCTGGTGACAGCTTGTTTGTCAAACGAGTGTTTGTGCGAGACTAAACGTAGTAAATCTCGGGTATGCCACGTTGGCTTAGTTTCGTAGTCACGCGCGGTGTCTCAGTAACGTATCTACATTATTTAATTCATCTAAGGCTCACTATTGACAAATTGCGGCAGTTTTAGTTGTTTGGAACAAAATTCTATGGCATCAGCTACAGAATCGCTAAACAACTGTGCCGCCAGTCAAACTTTCATTTTCTGTCGCACATATTCTATGCGTGCTTTACGTAATTTGTTGCCTAAATAAAGACCCTCACTTTCTTGTAAGACGTTTATTTTTTCTATAAATCCCCAATCAATAACCCCACCATTACTGTCAATGATTTGTTTTTTGTCCCCCAAAGTGTTTCTTATCAATTTAAGCATATGAAAAATAAGGCTTTAAATTGCCCTTGTTTCTACTCTCGTAGTACGAGAACGTATGGAAGCAGAAAAACACTTTAACTTCTTCTTCTTTATTTTATTTGAACATTTTTATCGGAAGATTTTTTAAAGTACAACAGTTGAACCTTCAACTGACGACATTCAAGAACCGCACGGCAAGGCGCTCTGAACGGGACTGCCAACTGACAATATTCAAGAACCGCACGCCATGGCGATCTGAACAGGACTCCTGAGATGAAGTAATGGTCAACTCAAAATTCATACTCTAACATGCGGTATGGAACAAAGCACGTTTAAAAGGGTCTTAAAAATCGATCTAAAGATATTGTAAACAATACAATTTAAGGGACAGAAACACATTAAAGAAGGCAATTAAGAAATACCCAAGGACCTTGGTCAGACGGGTAGATCACAGGGGATTTAAGTTGCAGTAAACATTATGGGAGGCAATTAAGAAATGCCAAAGGACCTTGGTCTGGAGGGTAGGTTACAGGGAATAAGCCCCCACGTGGGCGCAACTGCATGGCCCATTACAGTTCTCATAACGAATTCACTACATTATTTCATAGACATAATAAACATTACTCAGATTTGCTTAATCCTAAAACATAAATCACACTAAAATATAACTGTAAACATAAACATATAAAATTACGATTTGCAGTAAGCGATAAGACATTCCTTCATAAAATACCAGGCTAGTACTAGAGGTACCTTATTTAATTTCACCTAGTAACGTCGCATTTGGGAACGAACAGCCCTCTTCAAAAAAACAACCCAACTCTTTAGCCATTGTTACATTTGAAGGTGCTCCATCGAAAGTCAAAGATACTGTCCGAATTGGATGTTTCTGCATAACTACGTCCAATCATTCCTAATCCGCACGGGATCCTACACTTGTACTGATAAATCCGCCCCTGATCTACGTTGAAGTTGTACCCAATTTATGAAATAGGTATATCTGAAACATTATGAAAACTTCTCACGGATTGTAGTTTGAAGGCCGCTGGAGTAGACTGATTGTGAGTTGATTATTTTATTTTAACCTCCAAGCAATAAATATACAAAGAGGGAGCGCTAGTGTAGTCAGGATTGATGATTTTTTCCTGACTCGGGCGTGGCTAGGGCTAGGGCTAAGGTATTTATACATCCATTCATACACATGTCGACATAATGTTTTTGTTTATTTGTATAACCACTTTTTCACAGTATCGTAATCATCAAAAAATGGGATACAACGTAAAAAACCGTTGAGTTATGTCCTGTTATGTCGCATAACAAAACGCAGTGGGCGGAGTCTCCGGAGACGCGGGAGACGTAAAAAATTCTTACATACATAAAAGCGGTGCTATATTGTCTGAGAACTTGTCTTATCTCTTTCTCTCTCACGGTTTACGACGTAAAAACCCTGAAAAAGTGATTTATCGAAAATTTGTATAGGTTGGGTAAAAATATTTAGCTCTCTCTCCATATATATTCTTACTCTAAGATTTTAACCCTTTGCTTGTCGCAATGTATCTGTCATATACAAAGGGGCGTGTGTTCCATTTAATCGACAAGGAATATTCCGGATCAGCTGCTCCCCTCCATAGTATAACTAAAATATACAGAATACCAATGTGTTATTCAAAACAGATATTTATGATAAAACTTGTTGAAAAAAATGCTAAGCAAGCCTCATGTTTCCCATAATATGCCTAAAACCTTGAAGGAACAATATATGGAGGGATAGCTAATTTGTTTTACCCAACCCATCCGAAATTGTAATAAATCACTGTTTCCGTGTTTTTACATCGTACACCATGAGAGAGAAAGAGACAACAAATTTCTTGGACGGCTTCTATATACTGTCGTAATGTTCTTAAGCTGGTTATTTTCGCTGGTAGGACTCCGCCCACATTTTATATTTTGCCACTAAACTTGACACAACTAAACGGTTTTTTAGGTTAGATGCTATATTTTTGTTGATAAAAATACTGTGAAAAAGTGGCTATACGAATACACAAAAACATTATGTCGATATGTGATATGAATGGATGTATAAATACCGTAGCCTTGGTCTTAGCCACGCCCATTTGCGCCGAGTCATGTTAAAATCATCAAAAACAAGTCCAATACTGACTTCACTGGCTTTGGCTTGGGCTACCTCTTGTATACTCTAAGCCTAAAACTTAATGTATTTGTCAGATACATTGCGACAAATCACTATTCTATTTACATTGGGACAAACGAAAGGTCAAATACCTAGCTTTATTGTAATTTTTGTTCTATTCCTGCAGGGCCCATGGGCAGTTGCCTACTCTGCCTTATGGTTATTCGGGCACTTAGAGATACTTTTGAGCATTTTAAGGGAATAGACGAAGAAAGCACAAGAGCATCGGGGAGAACTAACATTAACACACATAATGTGGAAACAAAGATCTATAAAAAGAACCAAACCATTTTAGAAGCAAATCTCTCAGATTTAAAAATAATCAACTCATAACCTATTCTTAGAGTAACCTAGAGACCTAACTTTGCGAAATTTTGTCCGCACTTTTTGACCAAGCAATGACCAAAGGGTGTGGCCTAAACTCGGAGTAAAATCACTAACAGGGTTGTCACAAATTAAGTAAATTAGGTATTTTGTTGTAAGTAGGTAGTTGTAAATCATTAAAAAAGAATGAATGTTGTATATTTATTTGTTTATTCAAATATACATTAATCAATAAGATTATTAAAATCTTATTTATAGATAAAAATATAAACGAATTAAATTATTAGTACAGAACATTTTATAATACATATTATAAAATGAACTTCAGTTCCATCAACAAAATAGTTTACAAACAAAAGTAAAATAAAAAAAAAAATGTACGGTGATAACAGATGTTAAATCATTTTCTTAACCTTGGAGTAAGAATATATGGAGAGAGATCAATTTTTTTTTACCTATATAAATTTGCGATAAATCACTTTCTCTGCGTTTTTACGTCGTACACCATGAGAGAGAAAGAGACACAAAAAATTCACAAAACATGACACCGCTTTTAAGTATTGTAGGGATGTTTTCCGTCCCGCGTTATTTTGTAAGGAAATTTCGAATGCAGATAATAATAACAGTGAACTTATATAGCACAGTTTTGTGATATTTCACGTCAAGTGCGCTTCATACTTAATTAATTAAGCTAATAATTCTAACTAACAAGGAGAAAATAATATATAATATGTATACAAAATTAAAACTATCTAAATGCATGATCGTTATCATAAATCATCAGAGAACAGGTTCAGAAATGGGTACAATAGTGCATGTGCACATCAATAGATTTAAAAAAAAAACAATTAATTAGAAGCTAAGGGTATAAAAATCCAGATGAAACGTATGAATTCATTTTAACATATTTGTTAAATCAAAGAAAAGAAATTAGATTGGAATTTGATGTTAGATCCGTAACGCCCGAGAATTCTGTAGTTGCACCAATCGTAGATACTCCAAAAAGGTAGTCTTAAAAAACATAATACTATAACGTAATACGCGAATTTTGAAACTAGAAAAAAAATCTCCGCATTACAACAATCAAATCGTCCACGTTTACGAAAAATCACATCTTTAAATTATATAATACAGGACCTAGAAAAACGGGGCAATGTTCAAAGTGAAGGTATCCAAATATTATCGTCCATTAGTGGGCCCAACGGAGATGTTTTGTCGAAGTGATTACTTGGGAAATGGACTGAGCAGATTGTGCTATGGTATTTAGGAGTTCAATTTTGCCTTCTCGTAGCACGGATCCATTTTTCTCGCCTTTTTTCATCCTTTGGAAATCTAAAATAATTAAATATATAATAATATTCCAATTTTGGCATAGCCCTGAATTTAGGGAGGCAACCAAAAATCTAAGAGATAAACACTATTCTGTCTTTATCTGTTTGCCAACAATTTAGCGTTAGTATCATGAGAAAGAAAGAGACCGGGATAGTTTCAGAAGCCGTACAAAGACGGAGTTCCCCTTTCTAATGGTTTTTAATGTGACATCTCGTAAATATTTTTAAGTTAAACATATTGCGAATCCATTAAAACTCATTTCAAACGGAAGTTTATTATATTGGAACGAATAGTCCAAAGATTAATTACATATTGGTGTAAGTTACTAGTTGTTTTGTAGGTTAGGATGTTAAATATTTGAGATCAAACTAAAAAGACGATTTTTATGGTACATACGTGTGAAAACTGTTTTTTTTGGTCCTTTTGTACTTCGATTAAAGCAAACAAGCATAGAACATGTGGCCATGATGTTTTGCTAGATATTACACAAAAAATAACTCAAGTTTTTAACTATTTACGTACTTTTGACAGTCCGTTCGCCTGACAGTGCAAACGTGTCTGAAGTTTGTGCGGATTAAATAATGAAGACATTTCATTTAGCCCGCCCCAAATCGTGTATAGGTTTCAACAATTGTTTGTCTCTTTTTCTCATATGCTTATAGAACCGAGCATAAAGAGAGAGCTATATTTTGCGAGTTTGTCAACGATTTGTCACAAATTAGTGTGGTCTCTTTATATTGTTACTCTGAGAACCTATTAAACAAAAAACAGCCCATTTCAGCCTACGTCTTATTTTTAAACGACTATATTTATAATATATCGTCGCCGGAAAGGCAAAAGGGCTGAAGCGCCATTTCGCGAAGTTTACACCAGAGCACTTTAAAGTATTTTGTTACAATAAAATGTGATAGTTAAAATGTTGTAAAAGGTGGTAATTAAAATGTTTTAAAGCATTTTCGACCGGTCGGTAGCTGAGTGGAGAACGCGTCGGATTCCCACCCGGGCGTCGTGCGTTCAATTCCTCTGCTGGCTAAGTCCTCCATCATTGCACAAGCAACATTTTCCGCTTTTTATGATGGCAGTAGGAGTTTTTCAAATATTGTCAGGTTATTCGTAACCCGGGAATGTTTGTCTTACTTTTTAAAAATAAAAAATAAATAAAAAAATAAATAAATTCTTGACGTTTCATATTTTACCATATAAAAAATGTGTGCTTCTTATATGAAGGTAAGACTTCTTTTCGATTTAATTAAAAACAATTTGTCAATTCTAAAATAAACTCCGCACAGGGAGTAAGATCGCCTTCTCCAAACTCATCAGTTTAAAGGTTCAAGTTTTTGTTGTTGTTTTGCAGTAAAATTCTTAAGTCTTCGGTACCTGATTGGATTTTGAAAAAAAAGCTAACTCAATGCTCTCACTGAGTTACCCGAAGCGACAAAAGCTAAAAAGCCCTAAACATGTGTCGCTTGAGTCAAGCCTTCTCCCAAATGGTAAACATATTTTAGATGGCTGAAGGGCCACAAAAGTCTTCAGAATCAAACAAGAGTCAGAGTTTTCGATGCAGAAAGAAAAACTAATCAAATGTGCATATTTAACTAATTTTTGACGAAAGTGTCGGCGACGATATGTTGAATGAAATATTTATGTTCACAACTGTTTTATTTTCAGTTGAGAGCAACCATGGAACGATGCGCTGTGACATACATGGATCAAGAGTACGGAATCATCCATCATGCTCAAGTGGCTCGAGTAAATAGGTCTTCTCCATACATGCTGAACTTTAATGCAACCGTTGTAAGGCCATGGACCCAAAATGTTACTGTATGTGGATACATTTATAGCACTTGCATCTTACCATTATTGCTGAAAGTAACTGAAAATATTATATACTGCTGTCATAAGCAGCTGCAACGCATTTAATATGGTGGAAAACATAGACCTTTTTGTTTGAATTTCCGCCACATTTGATATTGTCATCAAATCGGTAATCAACGCCATTTTGAATTTTTTGAGATTTACCAGTTACCACTTCAAATAACGGTCCTCATTTACCGCCGACTGTCAGCCATTGGTAAAATTTGATGACAGCTATGCTTGACGGCAAAACAAACAACTTTAAATTTTATCAACCGCTGAAGGGCCGAGACTCATCGGAAAATGTCGAAAAATTCAATTTTGTGTTGACGGCCAATTTTATGACAGGGTCAAATGTTAAGGAGTTTCTGAACTGTTAAATATACTCATGCCTGTGGTGACTAGTTTACTGTCAATTCAAATATTTGAATTGGGGATTTTGTCTGTGTAATGTGTCTTGGAGTAACGATATAAGGAGGTAAAGCTAATATTTTTACCCAACCTATACAAATTTGCGATAAATCACTTTCTCCGGGTTTCTTTATGAGAGAGAAAGAGGCAATAAAAGTCGTCACATAATATCGCAGCACTTCTAAGTATGTAAGGATGTTCTCCGTCCGCGCTAACTTCACATCACCGAGTCGCAGTTATTACGTAAACGGATTTTGAGGTTATTTCCAATATTTGTGGTGATTGTGTGGTTATACAAATAGATCAAACATGATGGTGATAAGTGCTATGCGTGAATGTTCAAATAAAACCAAACAAAGATTATAAAACATCACTTTTCAGAGGTATTTTAACAGTTTTAAATATTTTTGACCGAACTTTAGAATTTTCACATTTCTAACGATACAAAGACATAAAATCAACAAAAACCTTCCATCATCATTTAGGCAAACTTTCTGTTATCGGTGTTTGTGGGATATTTTGACTTTATAAATCATTTCAATGGTGCATTGATATTGTTTTGTTTAATGTGTTCACATATGTCAATTAAAAATGTCCAAATTCCATGTGGGCAGTAACTAATAGGCTATCCAACATCCTTTAATAAATTTTTGTCTCTTTTTATCGAGTCAGTATAAAGTTAACAATACTGACTACACTGTTTCGCAAAGGTACCTCTCCATGTCCTCCAAGGTGTATACATATTTACGGGTACTGTAAGTCTGGGTATTTCGATGTATAAATGGACTTAGTGCCGTTTGCGATTCTTTTGGCCTTTAAAAACCTATTACGATGAAATAACGAACTTCAATATAGTATAATGTGAAACTTTTTTTCAGTTTATTCTAAAATCATATGAATTTAGAAAAAACCAATGGCTCAGGGCCGGGCCCATATCCTGCGGATGTATAATGTAAAGCTGCCACTCACGGGCGATCCAAAAGGCTCGTGAGTGGGCAGATCCCCGCGCCGGTCTAAAACTCATGGTGTGTCGGGGAACTCAGATGGTTCGGCGTGGCTGGGTTGGATTTTGGGTCCGAAACCGCGATGCCGGGCCACCAAGCCAAATGGATGATGTGTTCCTCAGCATGGGAAATCCCAAAAATCACATTAAAAATATATACTATTGATCAGTTCTTCGATCTCGAATACCTTCTCGTTCTAGCATCGCATCATCCCTTACTAATTAGGGAGATGAATGCTATTGGTCTAAATTCAACCCCCGCCTCTCTAAGTTCGCAGATGTGACCCCTGGAAAGGATATTCACAGCTGTGACGGCCTATAAAAGGTCATGTTTTCGCTCCAGAGAGTAAGATTCCCAGCGCCTCACGCGCCCTTCAACCTCTTCTCTGGTAGGGCTGACACAAGAGACTCTTAGTTAACAGTATGCTTGGTTTTCAGTGGACCAAAGGGTTAACACAATCGTTTCCCGGTGCCTAACGCGCCTTGCTGCCTCTTCTGGTAGGACTGACACAAAAGACTTTTAGTTAACGGTCTGCTTGGTTTTCAATGAAGCCAGAGTGAGAGCACTCGTTTGAACCCTTTTGGTAGGATTGAAACAGGTGTATCCTGGTTTTCAGCGATCCAAAGAGTTAGCGCCTCTTGTGGTAGGACTGACACAGGTGGAGCCTGGTTTTCAGTTAACCAAAGAGTAAAGGAAACCTATAAAGTTTCTTTGGGAGGATCGAGACAGTTGAAAATTGTTCTCAGTGGACCCAGGAAAGGAAATATACTGAAACTATTGATATAATAGTGAGGTGGAGCAAATATATGTTTTAACCTTAATTAAAATGATTATGTTGTCTTATCATTGTTGATTAACTTGCAAATTGATTGTGCCCAAATAAAGACTAATAATTGTGTCCATCGTTAAAATTGTGGATTTTATTTAATAACCCGTTACAGAGTGTCGCTCAATTGCGGGACCTTATTCATTAAATCATGTAAAAACAATTGCTTACTTAAACAAGCGGTTACAATTTACAATTGATGTTTGTAATAGTAATACTATTATTAATGCAAAACCTTTTTTTCCAGTTTATTCTAAAATCATACGAATTTAGAAATAACCAGTACAGAGAAAGCTTTGTAACATTCAAATTGGACGTCTGCGCAATGCTTGAAAATGATTGGCTCAGTCATGATACAAGAAGATATGGTAACTTACCAAAGAAGTGCCCATTGGTTTGTATTCTTTATTTTTTTAAATATTATCCTAAAATTCCATCTTCCATCGTACTATATAGCAGAGACCTCTTGCAATCTACTACTGCGATAGGTTTCCATAACTAGCTTCACGGGTTTGATTCTCTTCAAGGACTAGATTTATGATTTGTAACCAATTGAAGTTTAGCCCCTTAACCAATTTTTTTTGGAAAAAAAAAAATTGTGAAATGAATGCTCTACTGTAGTTTTATAATGAAACTTCTACCTTATAATACCTATCGCTCACTTTTGTATCCTTGTTGATGATAATTTAGGGCCACTCATTTTTAGAGGAGAGAGTTTATTGATGTATGTGCTTAAACTGATCTTTTTTAAATTTATATGTTATGTAAGTACATAGATAATTAAAATGTATTGCATTTTTGCATCTCCGTCGATATAGCACATACAGGTGCGGATTTAGATTAAATAAAAACAAAGTTCAATGTAAAAACGAAAAGTTAAATCGCCATATAACTATTAGAAATTACATTTCCTCATTGTTAGTGAGATCTTTGAGGCTGTTGCTGTGAGACTAATAATTTATATCTGGTACGATTTTCGTAAGGAACACACAAAGGTCTCTTTCGGAAATATTCAGACCGGTTTTTTGGTTGGTGATAATATTATAAACAGCACTAGAGCCTGATTCTAAGTGATAGTAAATACGGAAAGGTATTTATAAATCAAGTATATTTTTCCATATATTTGGATATCATGCAGGTATTTTCTTATTTTTCCAGAGTTTTTGATATCCACCATCATCAAAATTATGTTTGCTCTCTTCTTCATATTTAATTTTTGATAGTTCTTATTGGCAAGTTATATCAACCTCAGCAAAATTTGCAGTAAAAGGATTTCGCATCCAATCTCACCTTCAATGTATTTCCGCCACAATTATCGTATTTGAGCTAGGATGTGGAAAATGTACAAAATTTCTAAAAACAGACAAAAACACCCACCCTGAAAGCCTGAAGCAGATTGAAGATCTCTGGTCTACTGTATTTAATTTGAACTTAGATCCTGCAGGCAGCTTTACGATAGTGTAGTAGGAGTAAGAGTGTAATGTACGAGTATATTTATTGTAGTGTAATGTTTGTTACTAGGTTTTTGCCCCCTTGTAAGTACAAAAAAACATAATAGAAAGGTGTGTAAAAGGGTATTAACGAATGGAATTATCACGTACTTATTTTTCAATCAAAATAAAAATCATTATTACAATACGTAATGTATATTGTAAAACACCGGTCATTTTGAATCTACGAGACCTACGAAACTTATTTTCGATTAACGAACTCCCGTTTATTATACTTATAATTTAATCCCAATTAAAGAAAATAAATATTTTACTTAGGACGTAGTTAAATCGTAAAAACTAAATTAAAATCACCTAAATCAATTGAGATAAAAAAATATACTCGAAACAAATATACGAAAATGCCAATAAACGATAAAGTGAAACTCAAATAATATGAATTTCACACTAACGTAATTTTTTTTCGGTCCCTTAATTTTTACACAAAAATATTTTTACTTTGTTAAAGACTTAGTTTAGAAAACATAGGTTTGGGTAGGTACAGCAATGCGTCTGCTTAGAATACCTACTTATTAAAAAAAAAAAAAAACACTTTTTATATGAGTGCCATTTACATGGTTTTTGACTTTGAGGTATCCGATTTTGGCATCACATCTGCCTGAGGATTCAAGATGACGGATATGCGTTAAACGCCAGTTTTTATACATTTTAAAGAAATTCAAGATGGCCTCTGAAATTATTAACTTTGCGCCGCCTGCAGCTTAACCGTAAAAACACACGAAAACTGGTTTATATTATTTCCAGTGTGCGTATGAACGAAAATGAGCTATTCGTATTTGTGTATTGTGGCAAGTTCGGCCGACAAAAGATCTAGAATAATAATAATTCATATTTTGATCCTTAAATATTTTTTATGTTTGTTTTTTCAGTTCGGCCATATTTACATAAAAAATATGGTATTTAGTGAATCCACTATCCTGATGGGCTGGCCTCAAGGCAGGTGGAAGTACACCCAAGAATTTGTCATTACCGACACAAGTAGGCTCATCATTGCTGGGGAAACTTGTTTCAACGTTTTACTGAAGCCATCAAAGCGAAATTAATGGAATAAAAACCTCAGTCATATTGACAAAATGTGGAACTACTGAATGTCTTAATTGGTGCTCTTTTATATCAAAGTTATATAGTACATATTATGCAAAAATGCTTTATATAACTCTTAAATCTGTTATGGATATTATATGCAACTATTGATTTTCCTTGTTTTGTTTTTATTACCATAAATAATATGCTTTTTTATATTATGCATATTTACATATATTATCATAAGCATCTGGTCAGCACCGGATCCACCATACGCTCAAACTGTGCAAAAAAATAGGCGCCATCTCTGAAGGGGCGCCGTGAAAATAAAGATGTTATTTATTACTTAAAATATTCCTAAATCATATAAAAATTACCCACCTCATGGGATAATTATGTCTTCTATTGCGCTGGCAACATCACTGTGAATTCAACGTCTATTGCGTAATGTATGGAAAAATGTATTTTGTCACTGAACTTTTTTACCAATAATTGCAGAATAGTTATTTGGGCATAATCTGTTTTTCTATGGTGTGTCGTACGATAAAATCGATGCGATTCCAAGTCAGCAATCTATCAGCATGCCCGTGCTTTCTTCCCGGCAATCGAAGTGCACACTTACAGATGGTAGATATTCCTGTCCCGGTGAAATTGTACCGGTAACTTTGTGATTATTTGATTTTTGAACACGTTTGAAGAAATATTTTTTTGGAGTTTATTTTTCAATCATGCGATACTTCGGTAAAATAAAAAATATCATAAATTAAATCCCATGTCTCTGCTATCGGCTTTATTCTATAGCTGGTTTCAAAAGTAGATGGAATCCAAATGTAGTGACAACCCATTTCAGATATTACATCACTACCGCACATCAACTGCCGATTATATCGTTTTATGTTATGTATACGAAAATAAACTTTGCGGAAATCTACTTTACAGTTCATTCTTGTATAAATTCATGGGGGCACAAGTGGTACTCGTACAGGGTGTGAGATGTTGTGTAACCGGTCTTGCATGGAGTTACAATCAAAAGGAGGGAGTCACATAAATACTATATTGTGATATGATAAACATTCTGGAGAATTTTTGTACATAATTAAAAATTAAAGAAATGAAATATGTACATGTTTTATATTGTAAGTAATTTCAAAAAAAAAAAAAATAACAAAGCTGTGTTAATATTTCACTACAAACAAAAAAGTTTACAATACAATTTTTCAGATATACTAGGATATTGTATAAAAGGTTCATGAAAACTCTTCATAAAAACAAATAACTGTTACAAAAACACATGATTCAATATAAATAAACAAAATCTGTGAATTATTATTATTAATAATAACTCATTACTTTGTTGTTTAAATATCTAAAACATCAAAATCATCAACATCATTTTCAAAAATTGAAATTTGCGAGTGCGCGTTAGATGAGGACGCCTGAGAATACTTCAGTTTGCCAGAATTCACAACATTATCAATATCTTTCACTAAATTGCTATGTATCGGTTCGTTTTTTGATCTTGAAGTACTTTCAGATGGAAAATCAATTACTCTTTTTAAATTTCCCTGACTTGCAATTGTAGCTGATATTTTAAAATTAGTTTTGTCATCTTTTTTTTTGCTGCTACTAAAGCAAAATTGTTGCAATTTTTCTATGGTTTCCAAATTAACTGGGGATAATTTTTGATTAATTTCTTTCTTATCTCTATGTTTTGGTGATTCATCTAATACAATTTCGGAAGATTTCACAACCTTTTTGCCATCATTACTTTCAATTTTACTATTACATTTAACAGTACCCTGAATATTTAACTTTTGTTTAGGGATAGAATGGTTTTCTTGCAACGGTTGAGAATTTTCAAACATGGATGTATCACTATCATATTCTATTTGATCTAACTCTGCAGAAATATCATTAAAAACGTCATTTACACTTGGTAGGCATTTCAACATATCATTTTCATTAATTTCTTCATCAGAACTTGATGAAATACCAACTAAATTATTTGAAACTCCTTTTTTCTTTGTTTTTGATGATGGCTTTTTGACTTTATTTTGTTTATCACAGACCTGATTTATTTCATTCAAAATGTTTTGCAAAGGTGCATCAATACTGTATCTTTTCTTAGCCTTTTTAGATTTATTTACACGTTTATTAGCCTCACGTTTGCGCTTTCCCGTGATAATTCCTTCACTGTTTAGACTTGTGATTTTATTCATGGTAGAATGTTTTTTTAATGTTTGGGCCAAGCGATCTACCGAAGGTTTTATATTGACATTATATAATGCAGAGATAGACTTGCCTTCGGCTTTTCCAACAAGTTTTTCTATACTAATCGATTTGTTTGATTTTTCTTTAGTTTTAATGGGCAGCTTTTTAGATGGACTAATTGAGTCTTCGAAATCGAGAATAGAATCTAAGTCATCATCTTTATCTAATTCTAAAAAGGTTTTACTTAACTTATTGGTGCTACCTCCAATATTTTGAGAGGAGGACTGCCTACTTTTATCATTATCACCACTTGTAGATGCCTTTTCACCATTATTAACACCTGCGTGAGAAGGATGTTTAAAAACGAGCTTTCAACGACTTCTGATGCATTTTCTAAATGAGAAGATTCATCTGTTGAAATATTATGAGGGAAAATATTTTGTTTCGCCATTTTCAAGATCCTTTTCCAAAAGTTGTACAGTAACATTGAGTAATTTAGAATAAAAACTAAGTTCATTATGCCATATCTGGTACAGATTTAGACTAGAAAGAAGGTCTTTTGCAGTTTTAAGATATTCAAAATCTGGGTACTCAGAGAAGGTAGAATGAAGAGCATTGGATGTATCGGAGAATGTACAATCTTGCATGGATAGGTCCATAAGAGAAACAGCAGTGATGGCATCCATCGGAATAACAACATGTCGGAACATCAACCTCGCATGTGCCTGAGATAGTCTAGGAAATAAAAAATAAAGCATTAATATTATTATGTACATATTTAGGACAAGAAATATAATTTTCATATTGACCTTACGCTAACTCTTAACCCATCCATGCTACGGGACTCGATTTTCAATAAATGATTAAAAACCTATGGTCTATGATAATCGCGTATGTATCAATCAAAGGCGATGCGGTGATCGGCGATCAAATCCTCCAATGCACAACTAATGCATTTTCACAAAGTTCATTAGTTGCATTAGCAGTGGGCACACATGGATGGTCTCAGTAAGCCAATGATTAAAAAACAAGCTCAATAACAAACAACTCGGTGGTCATTTGGATAGACATGTTTTTTATACAAAGTCAAAAAAATAAAATTATACCTGACTAAGCTGTCCAGCATTCTGACAGTTGTGCGTGAGGGATCCCGATGTTCTGCTCTCCTTTGTCTTATGTAATACGCACGCAGTATAGTGTTGGCCTCTTGAGATATGGACACTTTATATGGTCCTATCAGTGAAATATACAGCTGAAAGAAATGTTTTTTTATGGTTAGACTTATATTTCAAAGAATTGAAGACTAATATTTTGTAATGTGGGTGTATTTTAATAGATGGTAAAAAGAAATTATAGGAAAATTTAAATACCTGAAGCTTTTCAAGGGACCAGCTCTTGGGATGCTGTTTCACTTCTGTAGTTTTTTCAAAAAGTACATAGTCCGCAACCAAACTGTCCCATTCTTGGTTTAGGGTGTCTAATAAAATAAAAATTAAGTCAAACCTGAAAGAAGAAGAAGAGGTACATACATAAGAGTGATGGCATAACTTCACATAGGCAGGACAAAATGTTTGCAAATGATGTGCGTATTTGTAAAATATAATTTACCGGCTCAGCAGTGGAGTTCCCAGTGAAACATTAACACTCAGTGCTTGCTCCGTGTCGTAGTTGCCTTTGGGGTTACATGCCGCTATAACGGCACACCGGGTGTTTAATTTGCAAATTATGCCAGCCTGGAAAATAATTATAACCAGTTGATACATTTCATATACTGTTTTTTTCATTATTTATTTTAATCATCTCGATGAATTATTATAAACATGATTTAAAAGTGTATAGAAATTAGTTTGTTTCTTTACCTTGGCCACAGAAATAGTTTGCTGCTCCATGGCTTCGTGAATACTGGCCCTGTCATGCTCCCTCATCTGTGCAAGCTCGTCTATGCAGCAAGCCCCGCCGTCCGCCAGCACCAGGGCACCTGCCTCCAGTTGCCATTCGCCATCTTCCTGAATACAATTATACATATAACTTACTGAGAGATAACTTCATGGGATATAAAGATAGAGAACATGTTTTTTCGTAAGTTTTGGCTGAGCACACATACATATGAACCAAAATCTAAGCTTAGCAATTTTTGTTATATTTATTAAATTAAATTAATCAAGTTAATAGTTTGCAGGTGTGATTGATGTACACCCAGACATAATAAATGAAACCTGACGACTTGATACTGACTGTATTACACGTGATGTCTGAGAGACTATAAACAAAGATATCAAATAACCTACTCTTAAAGCTGTGCAAGTCAATCCAGCCTTCGTACTGCCGGATCCTGATGTCAGAATAGATCTAGAAGTCATCATGGCTCCGGCTTTTAGCAGCTGGGACTTCCCGGTTCCCGGGTCTCCCACCAGCAGGAGATGGCACTGCCCTCGAACTGATCTGTCCTGGTCCTCCTTAGGGCTGAGGGTCTTCTGAGGAGAAGAGATATCACGGTCTAGGTTGTGGCTAGATCCTGTTATAACTGTGAGGGTTAGAGCTAGCTTCACCATGTACAGTCCATACACCTGAAATAATAAGGGAAATTAAACATTCAGAGTGGAAGATAGTCTCAGCATCACCCTGATACAAGACCACCATTCAGAATCGAGATCTTGCTTTAAATGGCCTTAGCGGTGATCAGATCTAAATAGCCAGGTACTTCCACATCTTTTTCCCTTCCCTACTCTCACAACACACTATAATTGTGGATTCCATAGCCCCACTGGTTCTGGACAGTTGGGAATCTTGTGCAGTATTCAATAAAAAAAAAATTCTAGTACTTGTAGTGTGAGGTGAACAAAAGAAGCAAAAGCAATAAATTTATTTCTAATTTTTTAACTGTTATTATTATGTACCATAATACTGGGAGTAACCCAATAATTAAGAAATTTTGGAAATGGAAAATCAAGACATTACAATTAAGATGGGAAAACCTAAAATAAACTCATTAATAATCAGTATTCACCAACCTTGCATTATATAAATACATTGTAAAATCATAGAGAAATACAACTGTAACCCATCTTAAATAAAAATTCATACCAAATAGTAAAATAAAAGTAACTTGTAACTAGTAAAATCATGCAGCAATACTGATAAATATAGTTAAAGTAAAATCATGGTTTACTACCCCTGAAATCCCCAAAATAGTATATAAGCCATAGAATAAGAAAAACCTGTACTAGTCTGAAGATGGCCGTTATAGGCTGAAACCAGTCCAGTCAAAAAATAAAAAAGTGGAATAAAGTTATAAATTTGTTTTATTAAATCAGCAATAGTATTTAAATGCAGAGGTAGTTTTATAATTATTATTGGTTTAGATAAATATACCACAAATAATACACATCAGTACGTGTATAATTTCATTCAATGTGAGAAAGAATAAAAACAACAGCCAAAACCAATAGCGAAATGGCATTATTACCATTTACAAATTATTTTTTATTATTCAACGACCTTCGTAGCATAGTGGTTGATGCATATGACGTTGATCCAGGAGGTTGCGGTTACAATTACTGATGGAATCCAACAACAAAAATGTACAATTGAATAAAAATTTGTTGGTGGCCCTTACGCACTAGATAGTTCACATTTATAAGATAAAAACAACATTTTCTTACCTTCGGGCAAACTGAAGCCAACACCACATCTCTCCCTTTCATAGGAGATGTTTCATGTTTTTCCCAAAAGTCATCAAAGTCCTTGATAACATCAGGGGCTATAGAAACGGCAATAGCCTTTTGAGCATTGCACACTTCCACGTGATTCGCCTTAAATACCAGTTCCACATCACATTTCTTGTTCAATGAAATGGGATTCCAACGTCTCATGATAATGCCACTGGAAATTACACAAAAGATTAATAAAAAATACCGATTTACAGCTACTTCAAGAAGCTTGTCGGCAGGAACAGAGACAGAAATATTTAACGAGATACTAAAAGTAAAAAAATAATTATAGATCATTTTTTGGCAGACGATGCATCCAACTATTTACGTTTTACGATAGGTATTATGTTGGTCTTAATCATCGGGAATATATCTGTGTTAAATTTTGTTTTCGAAGAGTCACACAAAGAGATTTGGTAGGTCTGGAGTAGTCATTAGCTAGTGTTATGTGCTCTAAACGTAGTGAATCTTGTCCCGGTGACTTCCCGGCTCTTGTGTCGTTGATTGCCTGAATTATCATTTGGTAAGTGATAACACACATGTTTTCTTGGCCCCCGCTGGTTGCGTCGGATTCATTGGTATATCTTAACTTGTCCATACATTTCTGAAAATTCCAATCTGAAGGCACCACAGATATCCTCTTTGTAGCATAACTAATTTATTTGACTATTGTTCCTGCACTTTGGGTTAGTAATTTTTCTTGTATGGATCCAAAACTTTGAAAAAACATTTATTGTCAAATTTGGATGCTATTTTGTTCATCTATGTCATATGCTACACTGATTTGCTTGATGTGTAAAAGACAATAAAAGAATTGCACAAATTACAATAACAAGAAAACAAATATCATTGCAGGAGTTGTGTGTATCTAGTATTCTCACCAAATGCTAACATCATCACCGGGCTTGCAGCAATCAACCAGATCATCCTCCAAGGTCACCCAAATAGAACCAGGGATGCCGCCAACACTTAATTTATTCACTTGTTCCTGGAATCAAATAAGCCAATAAGAAACAGCTTTCAACCCTAAATTTTTAAATCGTCTTGTGTTTGTTTGATATTGGGCTTGTGCATTAAAGATAATAAGTAGGTATGTTTAAAGTTTAAAAAAATAAATTTTAATAAAACCAATAAGATATTTTCGGTACTATTTCAAAGATTACATTTGCAATCTTAAAAAATAATATGTGTATATTGTAGGTAGCCGCCTACCCCACATTAAACTAAATTTGAAAAAATAAAAAAACTGGACAAGGGATAACAAAAGAAAAAATTACAAACTATGAACTAGGTATGTATGTAATAAATTAGAATAATCTTGAAGCAAAGTAAGGCATCTTTAAAAAAAAAACTGCTAGCCGGAAAGAACCTAAATAAGTCAGTAAATTTATTTATTTTACAAGAATTGAGTGTGTAAACTTCAGATTCAAAGACAGAGCTCTTAACAACTCCACCAAAAGACCTATTCAAAAAAATTGGTTTGGAAGAACTCACTTGTATTTTTAATTCCTGATAGTCCTTACAATTCTCTCTTGAGACAGCGTGGACAGGGCTAAATGTTGTGCTGCGACATTGAAAATCCGAACTCTTACATTTGTTTGGAGGTTTGATAACATATCGCTGTTCGTATTTCCCTTCCACCACCTGAATGTGCTGGCATTTTAAGCATTTGTAACTTTTGCGGTACTCCAACATCTTGGATTGGGTCACCCTTATGGCTGTGCCTGATATAACACAAATAAAATCATTGGTTAGGGAACTAACAACACAGAATCACAAACACGAATCACTTTAACTCCTGGTGTGCCAAAGGATCTTCAAAGGACACGCAACATTTGTATCCGTTGTGTGCTAGCGTGTCCTTGGAAACCCACGCATTCATCATTATCTTTTCAGTCGTTTTTATTCTTTAATTCGCATATTTAAACACACCACAATCGCTTGTCAACAAAATAATCAATGGACAAGTACGGATTTCTTCAGAAAGTTTTGAAAGAATTATATAAATTACTAGGTTTCAATAACATAACTTTTTGTGGAGACATTTTACCTTTTTTTTAATTACCAAAATAAACACATTTTTTTTGCAATAACTAGTCTAGTGTGTATATTTATCGTCTTATTTTCAAATACATAATTGTATCGATGAAGCTTTGTAATAAGCGCAGATAAAATAAGGTTTGTAATCCAGATTTAAACACCTTAACAATTCACTAGAAAATAAATGGTAACAAACCTGCCACTTTCAAAAAACATCCCAGATCTTTGTTCTTTGGAATTGTACTTCTGTGAAGTTCGGGACAGACCGGGAGACCATAAAACCTGGCACTGACATTCATCTTCACGGATAACCTCTTTTGAGATGGTGTGGACTCTTCTTCAGAGATTCTCTGTTGAGCCTTTATCAAATCCTGGTCACATTTAGCAAGGGTTTTCTTGGGATTGCACAAAACGCCATCTCCTGTATTTGGGTCCGCTTCAAATAAATTCAGAAAACTGCAAACGAAAAATGCATGAATAGATTTGTGATATACTTGTAGAAAAACTTAATTCTAGTTGGAAAAACAATAATAATAATTCAATTATAGAAACTGTCCATAGGAGAAACGTACTAAATGGTAAAAATAGAGACATACATCATTTTGTTGTATTTAACAATGAAAGGTCTTTGAAACTTACTCCACATTTATGAAATAGCTGTTGTATAGGCTAACATCGGAAAGAATTCGTACAAGATCATCTCGATGTATAGACAGAATATATTCAAGAAACATTGCTGCAAAATAAACACACTGACGTTATTATCACGTCAATGTCATCAACAGGACCAACAGTCAACACAATGAAACAACACTATCAACTAGCGTTGTGACTAGCGTTGTGACAGTTTTGAAAGAACTGTTTCAAAGAAGTACTTCTTTTGACAGCAGTCCCAACTTCATTCATTTTTCATTGAACAAATACTTCAATTGAAGTTGGTTAAGTTGGTACTTCCGATTGAACAATCTATGGCATCTACTTCGAACTTCAATTTTTCATTCGTTCGAAAGACTGAAATATTGCATCATCCACAGTTCAATTGTTCATTCCCTTCTTCCTTCGATTTTAGTTCGAAGAATGAATGAAGCAATGAAGTATCTTTTTAGTTATCCGTTCCCTCGCACGTACTCGTGACATTTGCTTATGATTTCTTTGCTTGTTTTGTCTATACGACACTAGTTTTTCCGAGTGTTTTTTGGTGATTTTGAATTGTGAACGAATTATTTTGTTGAACTTTTATAATATCTCAGCTTACAAACATACCTTTCAATCTCTACCTAAAATTATGACTGGCCGTTCAACGAGAAAGAAAAAGTGAAATATGGGTTTATTTTAAAAAAGTTGAGGTTTACCAGGCCAAATGCAACTTTTGTTCTGAAGTTATATCCATAAAGGGGGGAAATGCCTTTAATATGAATCGTCATTTGCGCAATATTCAGCCTATTGCTAACCAAACTGTCAAACTGAGTACTGTACAGTAAGAATATTCAAATCGTATCTCAAGCCCTGAAAGAAGTTTATATCGCTCTTACAGAAACTGGAAATTTTGCTAGTACTTCATTTGCTTTTTGCAAGTTCCTTGTGCATACTCATTGTACATCATCCCTTTTAAGTCATGAAACAATGTCAATTCAAACCTTGAAAACTCTTAAGATTCAAACAATTTTGACAGCCGTCATCCCGTAAACCATAGAAGAGAAACCAGTAATAGACAAGCTATAATTTTTGGCTATAGAATAATGCACATACATACATCAATTTATGTGGTTGGGAGAGCTGCCCCGAAAAATATTATTATTTAACCCCCCCCTCCCCCCGACGAGGAATGCTGTGATTAATATGTTACTTCAATTGAAGGGTTCATCGTGAAGGGTTCATTTTGAAGAAGCATCAATTCGTGAAGCATTCACAAATCTGTGAAGCTTTTCCCATCGCTACTATCAACTCAACTAGCGTTGTGACAGTTTTGAAAGAACTGTTTCAAAGAAGTACTTCTTTTGACAGCAGTCCCAACTTCATTCATTTTTCATTGAACAAATACTTCAATTGAAGTTGGTTAAGTTGGTACTCCTGATTGAACAATCTATGGCATCTACTTCGAACTTCAATTTTTCATTCGTTCGAAAGACTGAAATATTGCATCATCCACAGTTCAATTGTTCATTCCCTTCTTCCTTCGATTTTAGTTCGAAGAATGAATGAAGCAATGAAGATATTTTTAGTTATCCGTTCCCTCGCACGTACCAGTGACAGTTGCTTTTGATTTCTGTGCTTGTTTTGTCTATAGGACTATATAATCTCTACCTAAAGTATTGATGGCCGTTAAACGAGAAAGCAAAGTGAAATATGGGTTTATTTTAAGGAAGTTGAGGTTTACCAGGCCAAATGCAACTTTTGTTCTAAAGTTATATCCATAAAGGGAGGCAATGCCTGTAATATGAATCGTCATTTGCGCAATATTCACCCTATTGCTAAGCAAACTGTCAAACTGTGTACAGTAAGAAATATTCAAATTGTACTTCAAGCCCTGAAAAACGTTCACATCGCTCTTACAGAAACTGGAAATTTCGCAATTACTACATTTGCTTTTTGCAAATTCTCTGTAAGGCTATGCATACTTATTGTACATCATTCCTTTTAAGGCATGATACCGCCAACAACAACTCAAACATATGGGCAGCTGTCATCGAGAAACAATAGACAAGAAACTAGTAATAGACAATTCATCAATACACACATAGAAGAAAGAAATAAGTAGTTTTTCTACACGGTATAATTTTTGCTATATAATAATGGAGAAGTGGGTTATGTGGTTGGGAGAGCTGTCCCGAATAAAACTATTAAGAAAAAAACGTGACTATTATTTGGTACATTTATCGCTAGCAACCCCCCCCCCCGACGGGGAATTCTGTGATTAATATGTTACTTCAATTGAAGGGTTCATCGTGAAGGGTTCATTTTGAAGAAGTATCAATTCGTGAAGCATTCACAAATCTGTGAAGCTTTTCCCATCGCTAAACTCAACAGTAGAGTAGAGATGGTCAATATTCCTGTCCCGGTTAAAAGGAACCGGCTCCTAGACGGTCACTGGAACCGTCGATATTTCTCTTCCTCGTTCCAAAAATAACCGGTTTCAAATTTTTACAAATAAAAATATCCTTTGTCCGTTTTTTTCGTGTTTTTCAGGCGAGGAACCAGTTCCAGTATGTTTCGTTTTCAAATCTCTACCGACTAGTACTTTTTTTGCCGAGGAACTTTTGTCAATTTACTAGTACTTTTTGAAAAAATCTCCAAAAAGAACTGGATAAATAACTGGCTCCTCGCCGGTCACCGGTAATTGGAACCGCAAGTACACACAATTCTGATATCGACCATCTTTACAGTAGAGATGATCGATATTCCTGTCCCGTTAAAGGCACCGGTTCCAAGCCGGTCACTAGAACTGTGGATATTATTTCTCCGAGAAGCCAATTATTATTGGCACCGGTTCGTATTTTTCGCAAATAAAAAAGGCGAATATCTATTTTTCGCTTAAAAGGTGCGGTTGCAGTTCCGTTTGGCGCGAAATTCCTCAAAATCAGTATTTGGCGAGAAACGAAGAACCGGTTCTACAGTTCCCAGAATATCACCAGCAACCCCCTTCCATGTTTTTTTATGTTATGGAGAGGAATCGTTGTCTGTTTTTTAACCTCCCCCCCTTCATGATTTAAATAAATAAAAAAAACGTATTATAAATGAAAAACATTGTCTAAAATTGTTATTGATTCGACAAATATAACGACGAAGTTTGAAAGTGTGGGTATTATTGTGTAAGAAAGTTTTGTTTTTTGTTGTTAAATGCCCTATTAATTTGGTGTAATGAAAACAACTGTTTTGGCGTTTCTGCCCATAATCAAATTGTTACTAAGCCACATAGAAACGACTTATTTTTATGATTTTGGTTTCTTGTTTAATTACTAACTACGGTAAAAAAAAAAAACAAATTATCTTGATATTTTGTTCTGTGAGGTAATTAACTTTAACATTTGTTTTCCCCATTTAGTGATTACAAACTATTGCTTCTAAAGTCAGGTTTTTCTTAATTGTTAAATAAAGTCATTTGCCATTAGTTTTTTTCCCTGTTTATGAATTTTATTTATTGCCAATAAAAATATATAGTCTGGGAACGGCATAAGAAAAGTTTAAATATATTGTCAATATTTCTTGTTTTCTACAAAATCGCACTATTTATTTGCCTATCGAGTTTGTAATATAATGTGTATTCCTTCTTTTTGAAATGAAATGTATATTTATATTGTGATTACGTCGTTACCTGTGCAAAATTGATCAGATTTTTTTTATTTATTTTATCAGTTTCTCTTGGCCAACTGCATAATAAATGAGTTTTTCAATCTAAATCATAGTTTTTACCAAACTTACATAGATTTGTGGACTCAATAAATTAGCAGGTACCAGAAAATAAATTTATATTGTTTGAATGAAAGTGATTAACCCTTTGATCCCTATAGGCCGGTAAGCCGGCTTGATTTGGCGAGGCAAATACTCTAATGGCCGGTTTACTGGCCTCGATATCTCTTTTTATTTCCCTGCGGCCCGTAATACCGGTCTGTGAGAAAAAACCGATACGATAGTTATGATGTCATAGCGACGTCATCGCTATGACATCATAATTATCGTATCAAAATACAAGCGGGCAAAAAGTGCAAATTTCAATGCAAAAGAGAAGGATTTTCCAAAACGCAAAAAACCGTTTACTGGTGCAAATCATGCGACGTCTTCCTTTGCATTGAATTTGGATCTGAACACTGTTTTGTTGTGTAACATTCCATAGTTGAATTATGGAGATAAACATTATATTATTACATTATTTTCACGGATTATTGTTACATTTATATAAGCAAACACATTTTGACATTTTCTCACTTTTTTTATTACAGGAAGTTTGCAATTATTATGAACTAAGAAATAGTTTTCTTATTGACAATTGATTTTTGATCGAAATTGCATTTTTAGTAAAATATTATTTTTTGGTCAAAAATTGCTCAGGGATATGGTGCTAATACAATGAACGCCTCAGGGTTCAAAGGGTTAAGTAAAGACAACTCCGTTGTGACAAGATTCCAATGTATTTCAAAACGTTATAAAATTTATGATAATTACACATGCTTCAATAAAATTATTGTTAATATATTTGGATAATTTGTATAGCGCCGTTTTTGTGAAAAATCACCTCAAGGGCGCTGTGACAATAAATAGATTTTTTCTTACAAACAAATTAGTATTTAAAAAAAATCAGTACAATTAATTTATTATATTTTATTCTCAATAACATAAGTGGATCCCAATAAACATACATTCTTGTTTGAATAAAGGCATTATGTATACATTTGCTTCATAAATAACAGAGATTATTTGATTTCTTAGTTGATACTCCAAATAAAACTGCTATATTAGAAAGATAATTCTGAATATAATAAAACGCAATATTAGCAGGTGTTTTCAGTAAGATATCTTTCATTTGTACAAAAGTTTATTACATCAAAAAAATTTACTTATTTCTGTTTTTATATGGGGAATACGTTCACCAAGAAAATGGGAGATAGGTTCCACTGTATCAAATTACTCGAGGATGTCAAAAAATACAATACATTACCATTTATATTAATACTCATACCCCTTTGCGTGCACTGGGTAGTCTATGCATGGAGGTGGGGAAATTCTATGATTGGATATTACAATTATGGTTGACCGTGTTATTTCAAGATTGTGGAAAAAAAGTCCATATAAACACATAACTGACTGAATATGATAGTTTTTTCCAATGCAGTTCAAGAACTCTTCAACTCTTGAATACACCATAGTGTCCTTTAGCTTTTGTTGAAGTTGATAAACATTATTCATTGTTAAGCTTCAAATATATTTCATAAATATTATACATTGGTTGTGCTAAGTGTGGTTGAATTAACAAAGCAATGCAATTAGAAAAAGCTCATAAATATTTTCCTCACATTTTCAACACACAACATGATTTAAAACATGTACCTAACAAATTTATGCAAACAAAACAGGGAACTGATAAATTATGTGCTAGTGAATACATTTGTGAAAAGGCATACCACTTATAGTTCAGTTGTAACCTTACCATTTTTCTCATAAATGACACATGTATAGGTTGTGCAGTTAGAGTTGATGCAAAAATACATCTCCTACTTAGGATTGTGTATTGATGCATATTTATACACTTCCAACAGCAAATTCTTTGATTAAAAGTCACTGAGAAACAGCATTCGGCCTTTTTTACGCCTACTTATTGTTATTAAAGAAAAAGGAATAACAGGTGCATGCATTTGAATATTTTAAAGTGTTTCAGTGTTTGACTCGACATTTGCTGTGATAACTATAGGAGAAAAAGGTTACGATGGAGCTTTAACAGGTAGGATAATAAAAGTGTTTAAATATTGAAGGTTTCAAGTTAATTATTATGACCCTACATTGTTACATACATATCAATACTATCCAAAGATTAAAAGTTATAGTATGCTCACATGTATAAAATTAAATGCCACAAATAGTAACATTTGTTTTTTTCTAGGCTAGGAAATGAGTGAATTAGATCTACATACAATAGTAGATAAGCCGTGTATTTCTGCAAATATCGAGAAGTTATAATAGGGTTAACATAATGCAAGTATTAAAAGATCAATAGTAGTTATTCAATAGGTTTATTTTTGTGTTCGACTTCTGCCATTTGTCTTATTTCTTTGATAACAGTAGCTAATGCTTCTGGATTGATACCCAATTCACAAAGACGGACACATAAGGCGAGAGATTCAGCATCCAGGCCAGTGGAGAGTAACTTTGATATCTGTAATAGGTTGTAGAATATGTCTCTTGTCTGGGAGAGCTGCATGTCTCTTTCGGATGTCATATTGTTTGTAATTACTGTTTTTTCTGCAAAGAAAATTAACAAATACAGTTGTTTAACCTGTACAGTAGAACTTTATTGTATATTGATGTAGAACATTGTTATGAACTCAATGCATTTGAAAGTGACTAATAACAAAAACACAAAATTGAAATATTTTATATTATTATGAACTTACAAATTCAGATAAAAGAGTATTATGTAGAAGGGGAGATACTTAGATTTATTATTATTTAACAGAATATTTATGTATCATTATACAAAAGTAAACTTTCACGACAAAAACTGTTGCGCGTTTTTCATAACAAATTTGACAGCCATAGTGTTGCCTGAAAAATAAAACTTCTTTCGTCATACCAATTTTTTCGCGGTTCCTACTTTTATCCATTTATGTGTGCAGATTTTTTGTTGCTGATGACAATACTTTTGCTTTTTCTCACGTCTCCACGTGCATTTTGACAGTTGTAAACCGTAAACAAATATTTTTGCACGAACTTCTGAATAACATAGATATTTTTTTGTGATACTATAGATTGATAAACTTGCGGTATCGTAATTAGTTTTTTTTTTTAAATTATAACGCTGTGTAACGTTATCAGTATTGAACGTGTTATAAAAATGGAACATTTTCACAATACGTTCGAGGCTATTCCTGGATTTTGCCCCAAATGTGGCTCAATATTACCTTTGCTTAGGGCGACGGGAGGAATTAGTTGCTATAATTGTAAAGAAAACTATGGTCCAGAGGGTAACTAGTTTATTTAACTATAATTATTTTTGCAATACACCCTAAAATCCACTCGCCCAAAGATTTTGTTTAGTTGAAACCATGTTGACTGTAAATTTATTTGCTTTTATTACTAGTAAAGTTATTACTAGGTGCCTAAAGGTTTGCCTACGCTAAATGTTCTGTGAACTTGGAGTAAGAATATTTGCTGTGAACATAGAGGTATATACATCTATGACCGAAGACAATATAAGTTGTAGTCATGTACACCTAATGATTGTTGTTTATGTAGACCTTTATTGATATCATAAGCTAGTATCTATCTGTTAAAAGCATCAAAATTATCCATGATGTTGTATTCTTGGCCCGTGATTGCCCTATTTTTCTATTTTGTTATGTTTATTTCTGTGGACAAATCCAAATTATAATAGGAATGGCTAACATAGGGGGTAAATGCACACACACACACTTCATGGTGAAGCCATACTTGCATAAATTAATGTGATCTAAAGGCATGATGGATATGCTGTAACCTCTCCCTCTTTATTGTAAACGACTTACGTAACAGAAGGAGAGGTTACAATGGAATTCATTTGCAGGACCATGCATAGCTGGTTGTTATTACGATTACAAATAAACAGTTACCATTATAACACAAACCCATGAAAAATCACACAATGTAACTTGACTTGCCAAGATGAAAACTGAGAAATTTTGTTTCACATTTCAAATACAGAATAAAATAAAAATTGTCCTCTTGATAAATATATTACAGTTAGGTACTTTATCGCATACACTTGAAAAGATTATTTTTGAATACCGCTCGTCTGAATTTGAAAAGATTCTTTCTTAATTTGATAATTTTCTCCACACACCATCAGTTCCGATTTCGAAAAGTTCACACTTGTACGTACTCATAAAGAAATTAAATTGTTTGATCTCATTTTGTAGTGTTTGGAGATATGAAAGTAAAATACACAATACATTTCAATGCGACAGACAAAGATAAAGCCGCGAAATCAAAGAAGGTAAAGAGGGAAACGGAAGAAGAGGAAGAAGGACCAGTAGTGGAGAGAAGATGTCCAAAATGCGGCAACGATAGAATGTCCTATGCGACTTTACAATTGAGATCGGCAGATGAAGGACAAACCGTCTTCTATACATGCACAAAGTGCAAGTGAGTATTATTTTATTTATTAAATTACTTGCTTACTGCAGGAAATGTGAAGATGAGGAAACTCCGATGGCGCCAATGTCCCACATTGATAGGAAGAAGGCTCTGATACCTGGGAAGACACGTTTTGGAGATAACACCATGGGCACATAGCCTGAGTGCTTACGTGAACTATGCAGACACAATTTCAATTAAATTTAGACTGAATGCATGGGGTAGGCAGAGAGGACGGACCGCCATATAACTCTGTCTTGGTACACACTCCTTGCTTCATTCACATTCATACATCGTCTCATACATACTCTTCTGTTATTCTGACTCTTCACACTATTTGTTGAGTATAATTTTTTAAACTGTAAAACCATGTATGGCTGAATTATAAATGAAGAGATTCAAAAGCAATGCGTATGTAACCCATAGTGAATAATATTAAGGGAGGAGCACTTAGATAATTTAGGCACAAACAATGGATAGGTGAAGAAGTGTCCAGAGAATATATCACACGAAAATCTGTAGGTAGAAGTTAGGGATGTTCCAAGAAGACATGGCTTGATCAAGTGATTAGAATACTTGAGCCAAGTTAATTAAGAGAGAAAAATAAATTTGTATGTACGGATGTAGATGACGTGTATGCCACTATAGAGGTGTGCACTCTATTATCTCTGCCTATACCCGCAAAAAAGCGGTTTGATTGTTAGTTTATTTGAACTGAAAATATAAAAAAAATGACATATTGTATAGTCAGTATGTGGGAAGCAAATGGAGTGATTTGTTGTTTTGATTCCTATGTCCAGGATTTAATTGACCCATTGCAAATCGACAAGCATACTGATAAATGAAATGTGATTATTAATTAATTTGTTTTTTTTTTCAGATTCAAAGAGACTGAGAATTCGTAAATAGCAATCAAAATTTGTTTGTACAAAGTAACTTTATAAATAAAAACACGTTAAAATTTATATTATTATTTACTCTCATTTTACCACTAAAACTTCAAAATTACAAAAATTTGATTTGGTATTAAATTAAGGAGTTGTACAATAAAACAATAATCATAAATAAAATGAATATATTCCATAGAATTCATCAGTAAATAACACCTCTAGTGAAGGAATTGTGGTAGCATCGTCTGTAAATACATGAAACTAGTGTACCATGTATGTACCAATTAAAAAGACAATAATTTTTAATGTCTGTCCTCTGTTCACGTAACAGATTACATGTGAAAGAAGATGTGAATGCATGTCGAACCAGTCTATTCATGGCTGTGAATCGTGGACACACATTGGGTATCTTTTTCATCAAGTTGCAAAATGACTAATATTGAAACAATTTTTTTAAACATATTGAATCCTGTTAAATTGTTCAAAATTAGGTACCTACCAAACATTACTTTCAATTTATATAAAATATTGATCTGATAAATGGAACTGCAAATGAAAGTATTTTGACGGCCTGTTTCGTAATATATGCAGTTATCACAAATATGCTGCCAATATTTCAAAGTATCCCATGGAAATGAAGGTCTGCAAAGGTCATAGAGGCTGCAAAGATATGAATGCTCCAAGAAAATAAATTCATAAGAAAATAAATTTACTTGCCATCTTTTCTTGGGGCATGCGCGTTTAAAAATCTTTATGGATTGCACTCCTCGGAAAATATGTACAGTACTTTAACTTATTTAATATTTAAATGAGTCATTCCAAATATCTTTTTGGTAGATATATTGCATCCAAACTGTTTTTAAATACTGTCAGCTATGGATTGATCCATCATGGAAATATCAGTAGTTGTTGCGTTCACAGTTGTGTCCATAGTTGTGTCTATAGTTGTATCCATAGATGTATTCATAGCTGTATCAATTGATGTATTCATAGCTGTATCAATTGATGTATCCATTGAGGTTTCTATTGGAAGACTGGTATCTCCGATGGACTCCGTCTTTGCAATAATTGGCGTAAAATCAGTTTCAGGAGTCTTTTCAGGTTCTTCTACGTGGCCTACAAGTTGTGCTACTTAGGCTTCAATGCTATCCTGGAAAGATATTAACATAATAAGTATGAATTATAAAATAGAAAACATTCATGCACACAGGAAAATATTGCGGTTGTCAAAGGTGGTACAGAACTACAAAAAAATTATAATAAATAATGCAAATTAACCTTACAAAATTGACTTTACTGCTTTCATAAGGAATACTGTAATTTCTCATTTTGTCCATGTGGGTAAAGTTCCTGCAATGCAACACGGATAGCAGAACTGCAGATTATGAGACTAGAAGCCAGTATAAAACCGTAAGTTTAATACAATACTAAAAACCATAGTGAAAGCTACAAATAAGTTAATGTACAATGTTTAGGTAAGCTTAAAGTGGTGTCTCTTTCTTCTAAAGTATTTTTGCACATCTTCTAATAAACTTTGAATCTCTCTTTTAAACTGACAATGTTTTGACAGTTTTCGATTCCACGTCTGAACAAATCTGGGTGGTTTTCGGTGAAGAACATTATCATTATTCCACCATTATAGGAGATCTCTCAAAGAAGACAGAGAAGGCAAAAGATTTAAATTTGACAAAGCAAGATTAGGAGAATAGGGCGAATGTGAAATAACTTCCCAACTGAGCTCTTGAATCACTTCTTTTTAAGAAAAAATACAAACTTCAATTTCCGCGGCACTGATGTCCGTCTTGATATTCCTGATGACGGGGTTAACCACGGGCGGTGGTTCTGGCACCTCCGGCAACTCGGGAAGATCCCGTGGCACACGGGCCCCTGGCCTCACGCGACCCCAGCCCAGCTTTTCCTCGTAGTAGTTGATGACAAAATCGGGCACGCGTTGGTTCACAATCTTGGAGGAGATTAGGTCTAGCTCGTCGCAGTCAAACCTGTAGATGGTGAATAATTCATAGCTAGAAAATGAAACCTAAATTCATAAAAACAAGTTTTTTAATTTCAGTGTAGTAAAGAGTCGTTACCATGTGAAGCGCTTCGCACACTTCACACACCACTCTACGCTTTACAGTTCACTGAGACTTTCGTGAGCTAATGCTTTATATGAAGTAGGCAGTCAGGGGATCAATAATGCTAGCTCCTTCGAGCAGGCTTCATTGAAATACTCATCATACCTACATTGCGTATATGCATTAGAGATGGTTTGTCAACAACAAATTATTTGGTGTTTACAAAGCTGATACTATTGTTTTTCTTTATTTTGTATGGTACAAACAGGATTCTTCGTTAGTTACAGCTGTATTTTTCTTAAATTAAATGATTACATAATCTTGGCTCCCTCATGTGGTGGTATAGTTTTATAGCGGATGGTCAACTAGTATTCGTGTGCAGGCTAGTACAGAAGTGCGTGGATTTTCAAGAACTCACCATTTGATCAAGAACATCAGTTCTCCGGTAATGTCGCTTGCCCCAACAATTTTTTCCGGTTCCAAAGCTCGATCGAACCCTCGGGGCTTTATGTCTTCCTGTAAATAAAAAATAATTCACAGTAAGAATATATAAGAAAGAAACTATTTCCTGAAAAAGTTACCAACCAAATAAATATTCTCTGAGATAAGGCTTTAGAACAGCGGGTACTTTATCAAAATATTTTCTGATTCTCGACTAACCTCAATAGATTTGTTCTTCTTAAATTTCTCAGGGGCTGCATCTGTCAATGGAATATGAGCCCTTTTTCTTCTTTCCTTTTTTTCCAGGGCTTCTCGTTTGGTTCTTGCCTCCTCGTAGGCTGATATTAATTCTGGACAGTCCAGGTTATCTTCTGGCTCCCAAGTGTTGTCTTCACTGGAAAGTAAAATTGAAAATCACAAATTATAAAAAAAAAATCCATGCGTTTTTTGTACAATATATATAATCCCTTGAGAAACTTACTCTGAGTATCCTTTCCACTTGAGCAAATATTCAACGC
>JAGWCC010001222.1:0-42139 GCA_022651775.1 Drusus annulatus | reverse complement strand
GCAGCACCAGGTTGGGAGGTAGGCGATCTCTAGTCATTACCCAAGCACTTTCTGTGGATTGACAATAAAACATGCTTAAGAGGTGGACATTTCCAACCATTGTACTGATACCAACCCGAGGAAAGATCAAGCTAACTGAACACTGTTGAAATGAGATCCCTGATGCGTATATACCTTACATAATCAACAAAATTAAGAAATGGACACATAAATGGTTTGAACGTAGGTAAGGCCGATGGACAGAGAAAGGAGTGTCAGGAAAACTGGTATTTGAAGCAAAAGTGAATAGTAGAAGAAGTTGGGAACGTCCAAGAAAGACTTGACAAGCGCCTTTGATGTGATATTTCATAAAAAAATGCTGCATAAATTAGGCAAGTATTATCAAGTATAATTAGAATCAAAAACTTGAGTCAGATCATGTCAAGAGTCCGATAAACAGAAGAGTACTTGTAATAAGACGTATAAATGTGAATGGAGCACTCTCTTAAGCCTTCAAATATACCCCAATTGATGTTGCCATAGTCCCACTGGCTCTGACTGCCGGTAGTAGTTGAAACTCATGTGCGATATTCACATTAAAACAATAACAAAATATATTCGTAAAAATTTAATTTATAAAATTCTATTTATAAATAACAAAATAATCTATCAAAAATGCATATCTCACAAAATTGAAAATATTTTTATCTCAACTCTTAAAAAGGAAATTATTTTATAAATTTTAGCAAACGCTCTTCATGTCTTAGCCTCACATTTGACTAAGGATGAAATAGATGATTAGCATCATTTTGAAGATTCAAACGAAAAATAAGATGAAGCATGTGCATATGTTGCAGTATGAATGTGTAAGTGCGAGAATAATGTGGATCCGATTCAAAATCGGGTTAACAAGGGTATTTCTTATTATTGGTTATGCTCCTGTCAATTCTGGATGCGACGAAGTGAAAGATGCTTTTTGGACTAATGTGAACGATGTAATGAGGCTTAAAAATATGAATGAAAGGATTATTATGGCAGGGGACTTGAATGGGTGGGTGGGAATTAGACGAGACGGGTTTGAGTCGGCTTTGGGTATGTTTGGGGATAAAAGAACGAATGATAACGGTAAAAGAATGCTCGAAGTATGTTTAGAGTGGAACCTGTTTGTATCGAATACTTTCTTTGATCATAAAGGTATCCACCAATGTACGTGGGAAAGAGGAAATGAAAGGTCAATCATCGATTTTGTAGTAATTGACGCTAGGTTGAGAGCCAATACCGTAGACACGAGAGTTTACAGAGGAGCCGAGGTTGAATCTGACCACTTCTTGGTAGTTTTAAGATTAAACCTTTTTCGCGGCTGGCGAACTAAAGTGAAAACGGTGTCGACTCCAACAAGAGTCAAAATAGAAAAACTGCAAAACGATAATGTGAGAAGTAAGTATGAGAACTGTATAGATATAAGATTGAATGAGAAGGGAATGGATGGTCTAAGCATAGAGGAAACATGGAACCATTTAAAAGTGAGTCTATGTGAATCTACTAGAGAGGTATGCGGAATAAGCACGCAAGGTAGAAAGAAAGGTGACGCATGGTGGGATGACGAGATTAAAGCACTGATCTCAGAGAAGAAGAAAGCATGGTTATGTCTGATAGCGACTGACAGTGCTTCTAGCGCGAAGAGGGATCAAGCGAAAGAAGTATACAAGGAATGCAAGAAAAGAGTAAGTGTTGGAGTGAAAGAACGAAAAAAACGCCTGGAAGAAGAAGAAGGAATCAAAATGACAAATCACTTCCAAGAAAACATTAAATTGTTTTGGAAGGAGGTCAAAAGATCCCGAAACGGCCCAGAAAGCGGATGCGTGAAAGTTATAAAATCGAAAGATGGAAAAATGTTAACAAACGAGGAAGAAATAAAAGAAATATGGATGAAATATTTTGAAGAGATTTTTGAAAGCACCCCAAGCGACAGTGTTCCCAGTGTCAAATCAGGTATGAATGATGATGAAGTGAATGTTGCCAAAATCAGCATGGATGAAATTAAAAGAGCGATTAAATGCATGAAGAATGGTAAAGCGGTTGGCTTCGACAATCTCGCTGCTGAATACTTTAAAGGGAGTAGCCGTGTAGTTCTCACATGGCTATGCAAACTTTTTAACCGGTGTTTAGAGGAGGGTTACACGCCATTAGATTGGAGAAGGGCTGTGATCATGCCTCTGTACAAAGGTAAAGGGTCACGCATGGAATGTGGGAACCATAGGGCTATAAGCTTACTAAGTTCAGTTAGCAAGCTGTATGGTAGAATATTGATTGAAAGGGTAAGAATGAAAACCAAAGACAAAATATGGGACATCCAAGGTGCTTTCATGAGTGGAAGGGGGTGCATGGATTAAATTTTCTCATTGCGGATGCTTACAGAGAAGTTTTTGGCAAAAAACCAGAAACTTTTCTGTGCTTTTGTCGATTTGCAAAAGGCGTATGATCGAGTTGATAGAAACAAATTGTGGAAGGTATTATCCATGTATGAAGTTAACAAAAAGCTTATACAAGCAATAGCGTCCTTGTACGAGGGAAGCGTTGCATGTGTTAGAGTGAACGGTGATTTTACGAAGTGGTTTAACATCACAAAAGATGTAAAGCAAGGCTGTGTAATGTCACCGTGATTGTTCAATTTGTACATGGATAATTGTGTGCAAGAATTAAAAGGTGTTGGCTTGGGCGCGATAGTGAAAAATCTGAAAGTATGTTGCCTATTGTATGCGGACGATGCGGTGCTGATTGCTGACAGTATGGAAGATCTACAGTTTCTCGTGCCTAGGATGAACCAAGTTTGTATGCAAAATGAGTTGATGATGAATGTAAGTAAGTCCAAAGTCATGGTGTTTGAAAGAGAGAGTACGAGAACAGCGTGCAATATAGTTGTGAATGATGAATACTTGGAGCAAGTGGATGAGTTTGTGTATTTAGGAAGTATGTTTACGAGAGACGGAAAGGCTGATAAGGATATTGAAAGAAGGGTGAATGCAGGAAACTCCATTAATGGAGGACTGAACGCTGTTGGCGCAAATAAGAAATTTTCCAAAGAAGCAAAACTAGCAGTCCACAATGGAGTACTTATACCAACCCTGATGTATGGCAGTGAGGCATGGAACTAGCAGAGGAAGGATGAAAGTAGACTGAATGCTTTGGAAATGAGATCTTTAATAATAATAATAATAACAGTGAACTTATATAGCGCAGTTTTGTGATATTTCACCTCAAGTGCGCTTCATGCTAAATTAATTATGCTAATAAGATTAACTAACAAGGAGAAAATAATACATAATATGTATACAAATTAAAACTATCTAAAATAATGATCGTTATCATAAATCACAAGAGAAAAGGTTCAGATATGGGTATAACAGTGTATGTGTACATCAACAGATTAAAAAACAATTTACTAGGAGCTAAGGGTATAAAAAATCAGATGAAACAAATTAATTCATACAAACACATTTGTCAAATCAAAGAAAAGGAAATATGATTGAGGACAGTTAATATGTGGGCACTTAAAACATTAATATTCAAGTATTGTAAGTAAACGATTCTAAAAATGCAAACAGTGTAAATATAGCAAGTAACAAAAGAATATAAATATTTTATGACAATGAGTACATATATGGTTTTCAGTAGATAGTGAGGACATTGAGTTTTAATGATAGAAGAAAGGAGAAAACCGAAACAAAGCAAATTAGGGATGTTTTCAAAGAAATTAAATTTTAATAAGTTACGTTTTGTATGTGGGATTTTTAAACAATTTGGTTTTTAGGACTCGTTTGAACTCTGCTAGGTTCTGTATGTTGGCAAGTTTTGTGGGAAGCTTATTCCAGATAACTGGACCAGATACACCAAAAGCGCGATCATAGTAAACAGGTTTATTTGATCGAGATGGTTCAATTAATCGAACAGCAGTATCTACGTCTGCTGACCTCAAAGTAAGTTGTCTACTATTTAAGGCTTGTCGGACACACAGTTCCGATATATAGGCTGGTGCCATTCCCTGCAGTGCTTTAAAAATCGTAAGGCAAATCTTAAACTCTATTCTTTCAGGACATCGAAGCCAATGAAGGCGATTCAGAAGTGGAGTAATGTGACAATATTTGGACTCACTATATATCATTCTCGCTGCTGCATTGAAGACGGACTGTATTCTGTTGAGTTGTTTCTAAGGGAGGCCAGCATATACACTATTACAATAGTCCATACGTGAGACGACAAAGGAATTTATAAGTGATTTAGCCGCATCAGAAGGAAGGCATCTTCTGATTGATTTAATTTGCCTTGGATGGAAAAATCCAGAACTCACAGCCTTTGAGATTTGCGACTCGAGAGATAGACAATTGTCAATAATGAAACCGAGAAATTTTATATATTTGGAAGGAATGATATCGGTACCCTGTATTTGTATCGGACTGGAGTCAAGAAGTTCCTGCCTTCCGGGAGAAACTATCCAGATAAATTCTGTTTTGGTCGGGTTAAGTTTGAGTTTATTTACAGACATCCAACTTGAAACTGTATCAATAAAGACAACTACCTCATTTTTTAGAATGTCTTTTTCATCCGGAGAGCAAAACTTGAAAATTATACGATCGTCTGCATAGCTTTGTGATTCAAATCCAGCCGAGTGAATGAGGTGTTCAAGACGATTCGTCTACAGAATGAAGAGAATGGGACCTAAGACGGAACCTTGGGGAACTCCAAATTCAATTGGAGTTTCAGGTGAAGTAAATTTATTGAAAGTTACTGAGCCTACTCATCCAGACAGGTAAGATTTCATCCATTGGAGTACCTCACCCCGAACGCCAAATTCGGTATCAAGCACATTTGGAAGGATGCTGTGATCCACCGTATCGAAAGCCGCGCTCATGTCAAGGATAGACACCAACCCCAATTTACCGGTTTCCATGCCATCAATCAGATCTGAAATGATCCGCAAAAGGACAGTCTCTGTTGAATTAAACTGTCTATATGCCGATTGATTTTTTGCAAACAAACCAGCAGAGTTCAAATACGCCACCAATTGCTTAGCAACGATTTTCTCTAGCAATTTCGCTAGAAATGGTAAGTTGGATATAGGCCTGTAGTTATCCACATTGTCAGCATCAACATTTTGTTTTTTTAAGATAGGAGTTATTAGTGATTTTTTAAGTATGCCCGGTACAGGTGAATTTTTAGTGACTTCTGGACAATGATGGTAATCACAGGCGCTAAATCTGGAAGACACTTTTTTAAAAGCCATGTTGGCAGAGGATCTTGAGCACATGGCTTATTCGGGCAAGATATTACAGCCCGTGTTATGTCTCCCACCGTAATGTTTGAAAATGTAGTAAATTCTCCAGACAGTGGCCTTGGTGCGGTTACGGAAGGTGACCCTGCTCCACTAAGGGCTCTGATGTTTTGCACTTTGCTGCTAAAAAAGGCTGCTAGAGAAGTCGCTTCAAGAGAAGAATCAATCGGAATTCTAGTATCTCCACACAAGGTTTTCAAGCGCTGCCACAGCTTTTTCTTTGAGACGGATGTGCGGTAAAACCATGTATGATCGTATTAAAAATGTGGATATCCGGAAAGAATGCAAGGCTGATGTGAGCGTAATGAATAGGATCAAGAAAGGGACGCTTAGATGGTTTGGGCATGTAGAGCGAATGAACGAAGAAAGGAGTGTGATAATAAAATATGATGCGAAAGTGAATGGAAGAAGAAGTCGAGGACGCCCGAGAAAGACATGGCACGATCAAGTAAATCAAATACTTGAATCGGGTCATGTGAAGAGTCAGAATAACAGAAGAGTATGTATGAGACGATGTATGAATGTAAATGAAGCAAGGAGTGTGTGCCAAGACAGAGTTATATGGCGGTCCGTCCTCTCTGCCTACCCCTGCGGGGAAACGGCGTGATGGTTAGTTAGTTAGTTTTGGTTAATACGGATTTGGATGGATTTGGAATAATATTTGTATTTTAATTTAAATGTGGATTTGCATATGGATTTTAATTTGAATTTTGGATGGATTGATGGATGGATTCTAACGATGAAGGATGGATGGATAATGTTTTGTATTTGGATTACGATTTCGATGAATGTCGATAAAGATTTAGGTGGATAGACTTGGATAACGAAAATAAGGATTTGGGTGAGGGTGGATTTGGATTTTTAATTGAGTTTGTTTGAATGTTTTGAAGTAAATACGAAATTAGAAGAAGAAAAATAAGAAGCGTAGCTCAAATACAAATGTTCAGACCAATCGGTGCCATGACGCCAGAGATAGGAATGTTTTAAATCCAGCCCCTTGCATTTCCTCGCAAGGGGAAAGATTTTGTGACAAATGTCAAACAGTACAAGTGAGTATTAATTATTATTTCAAATGGAGAATCTAACAACAAACTAGACACGTAGTCTCTTTAACTGAAGGTCGTAGATTAACATCTTGTGGGATGTTGCGGTCCCTTTTATAAGTGATATCGTTGCTGGAGTCGTGTGCAGTCCACCTCCGGGTCCATTGTAGATGATAGTGTATTCGGTGTCGTTGACACGGCTAGATAAGATGCAGAGCCGGATTCATGTTATCTTCGGGTCGGGGGCAGTCTATGGTAGGTAAAACCCGCAATGTGATTTTTTTTACGGAGTTCTCATGTAGTATTTTTTGTAATGATCCCATTCAGACCATTAAATAAAGCTCATTTACAATTTTTCAGTCCGATCCGTGCGATGCGCCGGAGAAAAGTGTTGTTCAATTCGGACCCCTTGCGTTTGCTCGTAAAGGTAATGATTTTCTGACGAATGTCATAATTTCAAAATATTTTCGTTAAGCCCGTTTAAACTATCGAATTAAATTCAAATCTAACTTTTCAGACTGATCAGTGCGACGGCGCCAGAGAAAAGTGTTTTGTAATTCCGACCCCTTGCATATGCTCGTAAGGGTAAAGATTTTTTAACGAATGTCATATTTTCAAAATGAACCCCGTGCAGACTATGAAATCAAGATCAAATACTAATTTAAAGATTGATCAGTGCAACGGCCCCAGAGAAAAGTGCTTTGTTATTCTGACCCCTCGCTTTGACCCGCAAACTAGTAGATTTTTTCAAGGAGTTCACATTAAACTTTTTTTGTATAAAATCCGTTAAAACTATCAAATTTAGCTCAAATACGGATTTTCAGACCGATCGCAGCGACGGCGCCAGAGCAAAGTGCTGTGTTATTCCGACCCCTCGCTTAGGCGCGCAAAGTGATAGATTTTTTTAAAGAAGTTCTTATGAACATTTTTTACTATGAAACCCGTTCAAACTATTCAAAGTAGCACAAATACAAATGTTCAGACCGATCGGAGCGACGGCGCCAAAGGCGCTTTGTTAATCCGAACCCTCGCTTTGGCGTCGAAAGTGATAGATTTTTTAAGTTCAAATTTTTTTTTTGTGTATAACCCGTTCAAACTTTTTACTAATTAAAGTACAAAAAAAGGAACCGGTTCCTCGGAGAAATAATATCGACGGTTCCAGTGACCGTCTTGGAACCGGTTCATTTAAACCGGGACAGAAATATCGACCATCTCTTTTTTTATGACTCAATAATAGAGACGGTCGATACTCCTGTCCCGGTTAAAAGGAACCCCCCTCCCCCTCCCCATGAAAAATCATTTTGGCGAAAAAAACCAGTTCCAGTTCTTCGTTTTCATTAATTCTCAGAATTTCGCTATTGAGGTTTGCAAACTCTAGTAGCGCCATCTAGGAGGGAAATTTAAAAGTATAACAATTATTATTATTTTTCTTATAAACAACACTCGGAAAAACTAAGAGACAAAACAAGCAAAGAAATCAAGGTTTGTAATTCTTTTAGAAAATTAAAAGCAACTATCACCAAAGTCCAATAAATAATTTCACAACAAAGTCCCGTATAAAATCATGAACAAATAAAACACACCAAAACACGTCAAACTGTGGATTGTTCAGATCGCGCGAGCGAACAAATAACTACAATTGAAGTAAACTAAAATTGAACTGTGGATGGTGCGATACTACAATCATGGGAACGAACAAAGAACTAAAATTGAAGTTTTCGAAGTAAACTGCATAGATGGTGCGATCGTGCGAGCGGAACTACCAACTTCAATTGAAGTATTTGTTCAATAAGAAATGAATGAAGTTTAAACTGCCGCAAAATGAAGCAGTTTTTTGTAGTAGTTCGCACGGAGCGGTCACGACGCTACAGATATGGATGTTCGCTCTTTTCTTATTTTGTGCTATGCTTTTTGTTATGCTTGCGTCATATGACACTATAACCCCGAATTGATCCTTAATATGTAAGTATAAATTGTATTGTAATATGTAATACTTACAGCTTATTATCTTAATTAACTGCATAATTTATGAAGTTCACCAGAAGTGATGAGAAGTCTTTGTAGTGATAAATCATCACCATACATTACCATATGGTGCTGTCTGCATCTCTATTTATGCTGAAAAGGGACAATATATCAAGAATAGTGAACATTTTGATGGGATACATCATCGCGGGGACATATTAATATGCCTAATAGTTCAGGTAGACCGGTGCTACTTAAATGCTGGACCGGTTGGTACCGGTCATAGACCGCTATCCTAATGCGTAGAAGTTAAAAATAAGAATATACACGTAAAGTTGGGAGGGTCAAATTGAAACACATTCTGCTGTGATGGGTCCTGTGTTTTTTACACAGTTTGAATGTACGGTGGATCCGGCGCTGTCTTGGGCAATTCCATTCCATATTTATTCCATAAGTTTCCTATGAGAAAATGTAATTATTTGTAAAAAAATATTTTGTAAATGTTACGGATCATCGGTATACAGCGCCATATACTCAGCCACAGCAAATGGTAGACTGACTGCGTGGATGGGGAGCGCAGTGGAGACCAGTCCATTCAGTGGGCGTAGTAGAGGGGATAGTCGTCATAGTTTCCAGCTGAAGCCAGTTCCTACGTAACACTGAAAAATATACGCTGGTCCACGCACCGAAAAAGTTTGAACAACACACTATTCAAACTTTTTTTCTACACTATGGCATTCCCAATTCGGTGAATGTTCTGAAGCTGAAGAAACTGAGGAGTAAGAAGAATATTGGAGAGAAGGTAGGGAAGTGCTGGTACTTATTCAGACCTGGTCATTAAACACAGGTAGCCCTCTGTGGGGTGTGTTAATGTTCAATAATAAAACAAAATAAAAGTCAATAATAATATAATATGAATAATTATTCTAGATAATATTGAAAATCCTTTTAACTGATAATCCAACATGAAAGAGTACATATTGATATGTTTTTAGTTCATACTGAATCTGTATAAAATTACAAAATGCTATCACTCTAAATACCTACTACTTTAATGTACCTTCTGCCTCCTGTACAACGCATTAATTTGGTTCGTGCTTAGTGATACTTTCTACTTTAGTAGTTTAATATATATAGAGTTTGTTAGATTATACATTAGAATAGACTATCCCGGACACAGTATGTACACATTATCTTTAAAACTATTTACAATATTGATTTCACGGTTGATAGGGCTTTTAGAGATGGATAATATATGAACTTGATACAGTTGTAGTAAGAATAATGGAAGTAATAAGTACATTTTTACATTAATAATAAATTATTCATTACCCAGTTGACCTGGTCAAATAACAGATACAGTAAAATTCCCTTATAAGGTCAATGTAAGAAGTTTTGTTTTTCAATCACTAATATTTATAAGATTTTCCCATATAAGGAGTTTTTTTTCCGGTCCCTTCTTCACAGAACCTTATAAGAGAATTTCACTGTAGTCCACTCTGACCTCGAGATCTAGGGAAGAGTAAGTTAGCAAGAGTTAGTCTGTTCACAGTATGTGTTTTAGCATCATACTCAGTCTTAAAACAAAGGTTCAAAACTGAATTATCTGCGCTTGGGAATAATACCAGCGGCCTGGAACAATCAGGAAACTTGGACGAGGAACTTGGCGGTGTCTCCGTCTTCTCCTGGCCGAAGCAGTGCTTCTCCTTGGGATCCCGGTACGAATTCTCGTGGTGCACGCTGTGCGAGTCCGTGCGACACTTGGCGAGGCACAGCTCAAAGTGGTCACTCACCGACGCAAACAGGACATTCTGCTTCATGGACACCTTGTCCAAAATTGATTCTAGAACTTCTTTCTGAAATCAAATAAAATCAGATTAGGATGAGTTTTCTGTCTCTCTGGTGCCATCACCAGATTTCTCCCCAATGGGAGTTATGTCCTAGTGGACATAGTATAATATATACCTTGTCTGGGTGCAGGCAGCATGAAACGCAGAACTCGTAGATGGTGCAGCACATCTTGCGCGTGCAAGTGTTGCAAGAGTACTGCTTGGTGCGCTCTGCCTTAACGTTGCAGCACCCATTGCTCTGCAGGTTTGGACGGCGACAAACATAACCTAATAATAAATTATTGGAAATTTACTTTACATAAGTATTGTTTTACACTATTTTTTACTGCTTTAGCTCAATGATGACAGAAAGTGAATGGTAGAAGAAGTCGGTACACCCGAGGAAGACATGACACGATAAAGTGAGTCGAGCCATGCCAAGAGTGAGAATAACACTGAGTATGTATCAGACGATGAATGAAGCAAGGAGTGTGTTCCAAGACAGAGGTGTGGTCCATCCTCTATGCCTACTCCTGTGGGAAAACAGTGGTAAGTTAATTAATTAAGTTACAGTGCACTTAAGGTGAAATATCACAAAACTGCACTATATTTATATTTATTTTTTTAAGAAAGACAAACATTCCCGGGTAACGAAAATAAACCTGCCAATATTTGAAGAACTCGTAGGAGTAGTACCATGATAATAAGCGGAAGATGTTGCATGTGCAATGTGATGGAGGACTTAGCTAGCAGAGGAATTGAAACGACAACGCCCAGGTGGGAATCCAAAGCGTATGTCCACTCAGCTACTAACTAACCGGTCATATACGAGTATATGCAATTTTATTATTATTGTTACCCGCCACAACAGGGGCATGTGCCTAGTCTGGTGGTCGAAAAAATGAAAAAACACCTGTGAGTTTGTAGTAATATCATATAGCGAATAAAATAAAAATATTTACATTAAGTCAAAATGAACATTAAAAAAAGTATTGTTGCGTAAGTAATTAAAAAAATGATGAATATTATAATAATATAATGTAATCTTTGGAAATTATTACATAGAAATGAACATTTTTATGCCTTCTGAAAAATTGATAAAAATCCAAATTAATTAAAAGATTATATGCAAAAGAATCACTCTCAAGTGATAGGTGAGATGTTAATGATAACGTAATTTATTGGATACCTCTGTCATCAACGATAAGGGCTTTTCCTTGGAGTGAATTTCTACAGTTCATAATCTCAGTCAAAGTCTCATTGTGTTCTTGCAGAGTCCTCCATATAAAAGGACTCTTTCGCTCAAATATTATCTCTTGCGCACCAGAATCTGCCGAGTTGTCATTCTAGAAACAAACAAATATCAATTAACGTTACAATGATAACATATATAATACGTAAACAGAATGTAACAGTAACAATATAAACGTTATCTCACATCTTTTATCAAATTAACTATGAAATAAGTTAAAGCTGAACAAAATATTAAGCCGAGGACAGTTCTCCGTCTAATCAATCGCATTAAAGCCGCATACCACATTGTAATTATCGCTTAAATTCATTTCTAGTTATTTTCCGCGCTGACACAACTAACCACGACAGAATCTATTTCTCAGAACGAAATGTCATTTTACAGATTTGTGATGAAAACTTTATGTTGTTTTCCTGCCAAGTGAAGTTGGGCCATAGAAATTAAATAAATATGTCTCTGGTTCTTACCATAGATACAATCATACTATAGTTTATGTCGTCAAAAATAACTGGATAAATAATCGGTTCCTCGCCAGTCACCGGTAATTGGAACCGCAGGTACGCTCAATTTCCGATATCAATCATCTAGCGTTGGGAAAAACTTCAATGTTTTGTGGATGCTTCACGAACTGCTAGTTCTTTAAAATGAACCCTTTGCAGTGAACACTTCAATTGAAGTCAAACTCGCCAAAAAGAGATTTGAAATTAGAGATGGTCGATACAGAATTTGGTGTACCTGCGGTTTCAGTTACCGGTGACCGGCGAGGAACCGGTTATTTGTCCAGTTCTTTTTGGAACCGGTTCCTGTAGATTTTTTCGAAAAGTACTAGCAAATCGACAAAAGTTCCTCGCCAAAACAAAAGTACTAGTCGGTAGAGATTTGAAAACGGAGGATATCGACCGTTCATTTTAATCGAAAAGTACTCAACTAGCAACTCAACAAAAATTCCTGTTCTTCGCCAAATCTCGAGAAAAAAAATTCGACCTTCAACTTTTCAATTTAATCCTAAAATGAAGTACTTTTTTGTAGGCTTTGAAGTTCAACTTCGAAACTAGACTACCGGCAAAATAAAGAAGTTTTTTGAAGCTTTGCAGTCTACCTTCAATTGAAGTATTTGTTCAATGAACAATGAAGGAAGTTGGAACTACCGCCAAAAAAAGTAGTTCTTACGGAACGGTCACAACAATTCAACCATCCCTAGCGAATTTGTTTAATTGTTTGTAAACGTGAACATTTATACTTTCTAGTAGCGTTGTAACCGCTCCATAAGAACTACTTCTTTTGGCGGCAGTTCCAACTTCCTTCATTGTTCATTGAACAAATCTTCAATTGAAGTTGGTAGTTCCGCTTAAATGTTCATTTGAAGTTTACTTCGAAAACTTTTAACATTTTAGTTCATCGTTCGTTCGCACGATTGTAGTATCGCACAATCCACAGTTCTTTCTTCAATTGTAGTTATTCGTTCGCTCGCACGGTCACACGATCGCACAATCCACAGTTTGACGTGTTTTGGTGCATTTTATTTGTTCATGATTTTATAAAGGACTATCATTGTGATATTTTTTGTTGGACTATGGTGACTGTTGCTTTTAATTTTCTAAAAGAATTACAAACTTTGATTTCTTTGCTTCTTTTGTCTAGCATGGGACACAAGTTTTTCCGAGTGTTGTTTTGATCATTACATAATGTTTAATTTATTTTTGTTTTAATGGAAATTGTCCATTTTTAATTTTTTTAAACTTTTATAACAATAATAAAATTATTTATTAATAATAATTGTTATACTTTTATATTTCCCTTTTAGATGGCGCTACTACAGTTTGCAAACCTCATACTGTCACTTTTAACGGGTTTATATAAAGATTAGGCTGACTTGAAATCAGTATTTCAGTGGTACTTCAATTGAAGGGTTTACCATGAAGGGTTCATTTTAAAGAATTAGCAGTTCCTGAAGTGTTTCCCAACGCTAATATATCGGAACATTCCTGTTTGTAATGAGTGAAAGCTACGACTCAATATATTTATAGTTGATGTGTTCACCTTTTAGAACTCTTTTTTTTAATATCATTCAATTTACATTTAATATTATTATTATTTAGTTCTGCTATTAAAAATAGTAACTGAAAATATCAGAACTAATTAATTAAATTATTCAATTTTTTTTTTAAAGCTACGATTCAGCTTATGAGCAATAGCTGTAAGTTGTAGTTGGTTATCAAACTTCGGTACTGAGTAAACACTCCTTTCAGCCATCATGGAAAGAAGAAGAAGATTGTTTTTGTTTTAGTCATTGGATCTGTCAAAACTCTGCTGTAAACAATGACCTTACACACGTAATTTCTAATGTCATTGGCTGTAAACTTTTGTTTAATTTAGCGATGGGAAAAGCTTCACAGATTTGTGAATGCTTCACGAATTGATGCTTCTTCAAAATGAACCCTTCACGATGAACCCTTCAATTGAAGTAACATATTAATCATAGCATTCCTCGTCGGGGGGGAGGGGGGGGGGTTAAATAATAATATTTTCGGGGCAGCTCTCCCAACCACATAAATTGATGTATGTATGTGCATTATTCTATGGCAAAAATTATAGCTTGTAGAAAAACGATGATGAATTGTCTTTTACTGGTTTCTCTTCTATGGTTTACGGGATGACAGCTGTCAAAATTGTTTGAATCTTAAGAGTGTTCAAGGTTTGAATTGAAATTGTTTCATGACTTAAAAGGGATGATGTACAATGAGTATGCACAAGGAACTTGCAAAAAGCAAATGAAGTACTAGCAAAATTTCCAGTTTCTGTAAGAGCGATATAAACTTCTTTCAGGGCTTGAGATACGATTTGAATATTCTTACTGTACAGTACTCAGTTTGACAGTTTGGTTAGCAATAGGCTGAATATTGCGCAAATGACGATTCATATTAAAGGCATTTCCCCCCTTTATGGATATAACTTCAGAACAAAAAGTTGCATTTGGCCTGGTAAACCTCATCTTCCTTAAAATAAACCCATATTTCACTTTTGCTTTCTCGTTGAACGGCCAGTCATAATTTTAGGTAGAGATTGAAAGGTATGTTTGTAAGCTGAGATATTTTAAAAGTTCAACAAAATAATTCGTTCACAATTCAAAATCACCAAAAAACACTCGGAAAAACTAGTGTCGTATAGACAAAACAAACAAAGAAATCATAAGCAAATGTCACGAGTACGTGCGAGGGAACGGATAACTAAAAAGATACTTCATTGCTTCATTCATTCTTCGAACTAAAATCGAAGGAAGAAGGGAATGAACAATTGAACTGTGGATGATGCAATATTTCAGTCTTTCGAACGAATGAAAAATTGAAGTTCGAAGTAGATGCCATAGATTGTTCAATCGGAAGTACCAACTTAACCAACTTCAATTGAAGTATTTGTTCAATGAAAAATGAATGAAGTTGGGACTGCTGTCAAAAGAAGTACTTCTTTGAAACAGTTCTTTCAAAACTGTCACAACGCTAGTTTAATTATCTATGAACATAAATGAGGCGTGTAAAAAATAAACACAGATAAGTCCACCAATAAACGAAAATTAGTTAGATATGAGGTTCGAAAGAGTAAAAAAAACTGCATGATGAAATGTTGCTTCCACCACCAGGGTACACGGCCCTAAACCCAAACTGAGCCGGCCAATTCGGGAGGCCTGCAGACCACTTGATAGTCATTTTTGTTATTTGGGACCTACCAATAATGGCTTGCCATGGTGATAAGAATATTGGGTTACAGGATCTAGGATGATTTCATAAAGAAAACATAATTTTATTAAACTTCACATGTTTATTAAACGAGGCAGACTTGAATAATACTTATAAATTACTGTATTTTTAAATGCGTGTGCGTATTGAAAAACCATTCAGTGTTATAGTATAATAACATAGATTTACAAATGCACTAAGTGCGGTAATAAGAGGTATGGTTGATACATTATATTATCAGTCTCAAAATGTGGTTTAATTGAAAACATAAATTAGAACACATAAATTATTGCTAAAACTTAACAGGTACCTACCTAATGTTGTCATCATTTCCTTTCCTTCAAATTGCTCATATATTTGCTTTACTGTGAGAATAGAAGAGGGCTGGTGGTGAGGGGTTATATTTAAAAAGTATGAATTTCTAAAACATGATAAATTTGACATTCCTGTTGCCGAAATTATGATTTCAGTCCCAAAATTGTTAATTAACCACAACGCTACACCGCAAAATGCTCGAAATCAGGTCACAACTCACAACCTCTGATTGAATTAAAGTTCCCAGCTGGAAATTGTTACAATTTCAACAATTATTACACCCCTATACAAATAACAAATATTCTCTAAGAAGTATATTCAGTAATTTAGGAGTCCTTATGTCATACAAGTATTGTAGAGGCATGCATATTCTATACCAGAATATGATGAATCCATTCGTCCCCTAAAGAAACTATAACTGTAGTCACTTGCGTTTTATTTTTTAGCTATACCAATCATTTGAAGAGTCGTCAATAGCATGATTCATAAAACTGCGATGGCTCCATTGGGCAGGACATGTGCAAGGATGAAAGACAGCCGACCACTAAAGAGACTAAGGGTGGCATAAGGAACTGGACTGAGACAGCAGGAAAAACTGACAAATTAAGCAATATCATACTCGTGGGGAGGAAATCCATAGTATTGAAACGTTGATGTTGTATGAATACGATAATAATAAGTATAGGTAACTTACGTTTTTAAGTCAAAATGAATAGTATAATGATATATGTACCTACAGCTATATAAATTAGCCAAGTATTGAGTATTGCATTCCTCCATTGATGCTTATTGGCATCGTTAACACGCCGAAAGGCAACATGCATTACTTATTGAATTTGCTTTTGGTTGTTGGATGTGAAAATATTGACGTTGATTGATCACATCGTTGTGTCAAAATAATATGACAAAACATATTTTCATAATTTTAAAAGTCTTTTTAAACTTCAATGGTTCCTACTTAAACTGGGTTAACTAGCACTTTTAAGTATTTTCAATACAACACTTTATATCAATGAAGAGTGTTTTAACTCTTAGATGCATTAGATTACTTAGCTATCGGCTTTTTTATACAGAATATGTATTTACAAACCATTTATAAATTAAGGCAAGTTGCCCATTGCTTAAAAAAACATGATCAATTTTGATCTCATTTGAGAAAGAACACAATTTGCTCAAGTTGTTGATAAAACACACACATATTGCTTAAAGGGTCCTAAAATAGATCCTAGAATAGTTAGACGGAAAAGCAGCTGAGGTTGAGGAAGACACGGATACTTTTGTCCCCGGACACGAGGAGGAGCTTCCCAGTCGGGTCGTACTGCATGCCGGTCACCTCGTCTGAAACACAAACAAAACATTACGCTTAGTTCTTTGTTCACTGACATTCATTTAGACTTTGTACTCTTTGCAGCATGGTTATTTTGTATACATGCAGTGTTTGATACAAAATAATATTTTTGTTCTACAGCATGGGTACAATAATAAAGTGTCAACTTTACCTGTGAACACATTTTCAATGGTATCGGTGAGCTCTCCTGTAGCTGCATTAAATATTTCTAGCCAGTTGTGTGTTGCTATGACGACCGTGTCAGCCTTGGGGGAGAGTGCGATGATGGAGGGAGAGCTGGCCTGCGTGTAGGAGCCAGTTCGCAGAAGCTGGATTATCTCTCCACGGGCATAGTTTACTGCAAATTTCATTATAAACATGAGTTAGATGTGTTAGAATAAACACTAATGCACAAATCTCTAGCTGGGCGCCTCATGAATCTGTGCATTTCGGAGTCTTTCTTGCCTTCTGTTTGCAACATTTCTAGAGTAAAATAAATAATCCAACTAACTAACTAACCATCACGCCGTTTTCCCGCAAGGGTAGGCAGAGAGGACGGACCGCCATACAACTCTGTCTTGGCACACACTTCTTGCTTCATTTACATTTTTATTTAATTCATAATTTTTTTCATTTAAATAATCCATGTTAAACCAAAAAGCGTATACCATCCCTTATCAAAGAAGATGCTTACCATTAGTATCAAACAACTTCCATGTTCCATCTTTAGAGACCGTAGCTATGTGCGAAGTCCCGGCCCCAAATGCAAAGTCGTACACCCCGGAGCTGTGGCCGCTCAGCTCGAAGGCGCGAGAGATCTGCTTGAACTGCCCGGCTTTGTCATAGAATACTTCCCAAATTTTCACGTCTCCCACAAATCCAGACGCGACGACGAAACGGGCACACGGAGATATCTTGGCTTTCATGGTGGTCATGAGGTATGTGTCAACCCTCGCCAGCTGTTCCCCCTTCAGCGTCCAGAGCTGTAAGTCGTTCTTTGCAGAGCAGGACATCATGAAGCGACCGTTGCAAGCCATTCCGAATCCCACAGTATCTTCAATATGAACCTGAAAGAATGTATTTATTTGTGTCATTTTGATGTTATGATCAAACTTCAATGCTGCGTTGCATATGACTAACAAGACCATAAGTCCCGAAGGAAATCTTCAGGACGCCAAAATGTCAGTTATCAGAAAGTGGGCACACGCAACAAGTTGGGACCAACATATTGTTTTCTTTGTTATGCTTCTCCTTAAATGGAATGTGTGTGTACTAGGGAGACTCTGGAAAAAAACATTTCTCGTGCTTTGAATACCATTATTATGATGATCGGAAATCAAGTTAGCAAGACAAATGCTTACACAATCACGAGAAAAAATATTTCTGTGCTGAAATGCAATAATTCGTGTTTTTGAGACTCAGGCTTAATTACAAGACTGGCGACGTAGTTTCAACCCATTTTACAAAGATTATGACCCTGAGAAAATCTGCTTCGTGTTCGAAATGCAATAATTCGTGTTCTTGTGACTAAATACTTGAGCTTAAATATTACCACGCTTGCGTACTCTAGTTTAATCCATGTTCGTATTCCATATGCAAAAATTGTTGAATTCCAAGCTTGTAAAAAAGCTTCTGAAGAACTCTGGAGAAAAACCATTCTCGTGTTCTGAACGCAACACTATAATTTTGCTCGAAAATCAAGTTTGTAGACACAAATGCTTGCGCAATTGCGCACTTACGAGAAAAAATCATTTCCACGTTTGGTATGCAATAGTTCTCGAGGCTCCTACTTGATGTCTTACACGCTTAAGTACTCTGATTTTAATTTATTATTATGTTCAGGAACATGAAAACGTCATCATGTTTCGATTGCCTTTGTGTTCTAGGAAGTCAAGATTAAAGACGCACATGCTAACGACCTCCCGAGTGCATATATTAGCATTTTCTTACTTTGAGATTAAAATGCGGACTAACTCCAAATTTTAAAAAAAATTACCGTGTTCCTAGTGAAAATATTTTAGGTTATATTTGTTAGTTTACTTTCAACCTGACGACGGAAGGGTTCTTCCGAAAACGATCGATGGTGGAAATGTGTTTAAACAAAGTTGTTTATTTGGTCTAATAATGGGAAGGCACAGGGTAACTGTTTGTTATCAGCAACATGTGCTTATTGCATGTACTTGCACTAGTACGTAGAAAGATTGAATTGATGAGAAATGATGGTATTCAGCACAGATCGCAGAACAATATACTATCTGTGGTTCCACAGGTATACCTTCTCAAAAGTGAGCGCCTTGGTGGTGGTGCACGGAAGGCCGTGAGTCTTCTTGTCGATCTTGTAGACCTCGATGCAGTTCTCGATGCCCTTGTGGATGATGTAGGCCTTGCCGTCAGGGCTCCACGCCACATGCGTTGCGTGGTCATATTCCACGTTGACTCGCACCGACTTGCGCGCCTTAGCCTGCGGATCCTTCAGGTCCCAGAAGAAAATGCTGCGATCTGAAATTTTAAAAACACACTAAATATTAATCGATCATAAAAAAGAAGCAAACAAAAAATCTTATAAAGTGTTTCAAACATAATACCGCTGGACACGGATAACTTCTGAATCGCCTTCATTGGCTTCGATGCCCTGAAAGAATAGAGTTTAAGATTTGCCTTACGATTTTTAAAGCACTGCAGGGAATGGCACCAGCCTATATATCGGAACTGTGTGTCCGACAAGCCTTAAATAGTAGACAACTTACTTTGAGGTCAGCAGACATAGATACTGCTGTTCGATTAATTGAACCATCTCGATCAAATAAACCTGTTTACTATGATCGCGCTTTTGGTGTATCTGGTCCAGTTATCTGGAATAAGCTTCCCACAAAACTTGCCAACATACAGAACCTAGCAGAGTTCAAACGAGTCCTAAAAACACCAAATTGTTTAAAAATCCCATATTCAAAACGTAACTTATTAAAATTTAATTTCTTTGAAAACATCCCTAATTTGCTTTGTTTCGGTTTTCTCCTTTCTTCTATCATTATAACTCAATGTCCTCACTATCTACTGATACCATATACTCATTGATAAAATATTTATTTTCTTTTGTTACTCATATGTAATACATAGTTTTTTACTTTGAATATTAATGTTTTTTAAGTGCCCATATTAACCAATCATGTTTCCTTTTCTTTGATTTGACAAATGTGTTTGAATGAATTAATTTGTTTCATCTGAATTTTTATACCCTTAGCTCCTAGTAAATTGTTTTTTAATCTGTTGATGTACACATACACTGTTATACCCATTTCTGAACCTTTTCTCTCGTGATTTATGATAACGATCATTATTTTAGATAGTTTTAGTTTGTATACATATTATGTATTATTTTCTCCTTGTTAGTTAATCTTATTAGCATAATTAATTTAGCATGAAGCGCACTTGAGGTGAAATATCACAAAACTGCGCTATATAAGTTCACTGTTATTATTATTATTATTTGCAGGCAGCCAGAAGAGGAACTAAAAAGAGGAAAAAGTGATGCACGAAACATTATTTTTAAGATGAACCTTGAAAACCTATAAATCACCCATGAAACGAGTTTGTTGTTTTTGATTGGTTACTGATTTTAATTCATTTTTTGTTTATACACTTCCATAATATTGGCAAAATAACTCATTCGTTTTCTAGCACACCGAAACTACTGTTGGCTGCACTGAAATAACAAAATCTCAAGCATCTACGCATCTAGCGGCTTACCGCAAGGTAGCCATTTAGGATCAGTACTATTCCTAGTCTTTATTAATGACATAACCGCCTTCTTCGACCAAGTTAAATTGCTGTAATAATTAATTGTATTAACAAATGTGGAGCAATAATGAAGAAGTAATGAAGTAATAATAATGAAATCTTAGATATAAGTCACTAGTTATAAGTTATACTCAGTAGTTAGTTACTAGCTATAAGTCCTTATTGTAAGTCACTGGTTGAAAATATTAGTTATAAGCCATTAGTAATAAATCTTAACGGTAAGTTATAAGTTTGAGTAATAAGTTATAGGTTAGATAAATTAATTTGTAAAGCGCCCTTGAGGTGATTTTCCCACGAAAACGGCGCTATAAAGTTATCCATTTATTATTAAAGGATTATCGTTACCATTATTTTAACGCCAACTCGTTTGTCTACTGCGCCCTAGACTTGCCCTTAGAGGACTCGTTCAAATTCTATAATGTTGCCAGGGCAAAAAGAGCATATAATTTTCCCACATCGTGGGTAATTTTTTAAACGAATTAGAGAATATTCGAAATAAATTTAAATGATTTTTTACTACCACTAAGACACCTTGAGACGTTGCGACTAATTATGTGTGTGCAGTGTGAACATATAGCAGCTCCGGCGCTGCTCATATCCAAAGGTTTTACTTTTGGTCAAAATGATGTAGCGAGCTAAAATAATTGCTGCGTATAAAAAAATCGTCAAAACCGTTTGTCTGTTTGACTTTTTTTTTAAATGGGATAATTTCAGTCTACGGAAAGTTCGGAATACAACAACAATAAAGTCGTGTAGTGTCAAAGTCCTACATTGTGTACATACTATTATGTGCATATAAATAAAAATAACATGTCCAGTATGTACACAATAAATTAATATTAAGGCGTGAACATAATATTTATACAATATTGTTCGCACCTAGAACCTACGCATTCATTTGTTATTGTTGGAGGCCAGATTTTAATGCAAAGAGTTGGGCAAATAGGTTATTTTTACGAATAGCCGCTTCCCCTGCAACAGTGCGAAGGTTTTTCTCTACCTCGCATAATATAACATAAATGCACATTCACAATATTAATCATCGACGCTACAACTTTTGGAAAATGACCTACTAATTCGCCTTAGGATCTTCCTCGCAAAAATGTCCAATACCCACCGTAGGTTGTTCGTCGTCCTTACTGGCCCTTGCCCAGCCTCACAGCTCATCAGACCGTCGTGTGCTTTAGTGATTGGATTTGTTTCTTCTCGAGAAGAGTCTCAATCAGAACGCCTGCATATTAACGCATTTTTCCTCGAAGGACAACATCCCCGCAGGAGCCGATGGTGACATCGCAATTTCGGCAAATACTATAAATGATTAATTTACTTCCGGAATGAAGCTTTTACTGAATAAAACCGATTTGTAATAATTATTAGGGAGACTTCATTGTATAACTAAGCGTATAGGTATAAGATCTTGTGTTGAATGGTGTTTGTGTGAATAGATCACCTTCATTTCAAGCCAACTTGCTCAACGTGCCTGTCAAGTCCTGTGAAAATCCTTGATGGATTCATAATACAATGGTTGGCTTAATGGGTGCTTGAAGAATGATAAGAGATGCTATTAATAGTAATGATCAGGCACACGGCTCGCCACGTCACCGCCACCAGTTAAGTTAGTTACTACTCGGTACTCACTATCACTACCTATAGTTGGTGATGTCATTGTGTTTGCCGTTTTCTGATGTCTCTCGTGATATCACGAGACACGTCTTCCGTGTGCTGTCTGCTGCCTGCACACGGGCACCGGGTGCATTGCCGAATCAAATATTCGATTCACTTGATCGTGCCATGTCTTGATCAGCCAAAATTAGCACCTCCACAAGCTTACAGAAATAGAACTTCCAAAAAGTTACAAAATGAGCAGAGCTATAGTACGAGTGTTTGTTAGTACAAAGGCGAAACTGACTGAATTAAACAAAATAGTATTCATTCCTTGCTGGACGCACTGAATCTGATTCCCAATTTGACACGGAAATCATTCTTCATTCCCTAAAGGCTTTCCCCATACTAGCGACCAAATTCACGAAAGAGTAGTACTAAATATACGATTCAATCGTCGGCCTACCCTAGAATAAATAAAAGATAAACTTGGCGATTTTCAACGTTTTTTCAAGGTTCTTAAGACGATATAAAAGCACCAAACTCGAATGGAATCGTAGCGAAGGACTATTAAATGACGTGTGACGCCCAGAACCCCCGGAATAAGTGAACAATGTGTTCAGCCGACGAAACTTGACTGAATGGCTCCTTCTGCCTCACCACAATCGGTGATGATGACATCGTGACTATGGAGCCCCATTGGCTACGGACGTTTGGAACTCTTGCACGGTATTGATATATTTTTTTAAAAGCCACCCACACGCCGAATGAATCCCTAAATGTATTATTTTCATGAATTTTACAAAAAAATATATGATTTTCAACACGAGCGCAATTTACAATGCGAAATACATTAAATTTGATTTTTCTGTGAGTTTATAAAATATGAGTATTATATCTGCAAAACCAAAATGCAATATCGAATCAAACGTGAAATGAATCAACTTAATCAATTCGCTTAACTAGGAGGATCAGACTGAATTGATTCACTGCCGAGAATGAATTTTCCCATGTGCAGTTTTAATCGTTTTAGAACTTCCACGGTGTAAACTTTAGCAAAATATATAACCGCGTGACAAATTACAAGTGGTGGTACATTGTGTATTACATAATGTACTGTGCACATGATATAATGTGCCTAAGATAGTGTTCAGATGATGCTAGTGTGTCGTTTTAATTCAGGATTATTCCTTGAATACGCTAAATTGTTATTTCTTAATTTTTGAGATTTTCTACGAGCAAACCAGCATGAACTAAGGTCGCCCCCCACCAGAAATTGAGATTGACGAAGATCACAAATTAATTTCACGCCATGCTGCTGGCCGCTGGCGACTGGCGCCTACACCTACCTTTATTGAAATAAACCCACGTAAATATCCTTGAATCTGATCAGTTTATGAATTTCTTACAGAATTATTAAATTTATGTTCAGCGAAGATGAAGAAGACTTTTCCAACAGCGTTCAGTGCGTTGTTTTATTTTCACACCTAAAGGACTTTGAAATAAATGGCTGCGATATAATGGCAAGGTGGAATATAGTGTAGACAAGAGAAACACGGCCAGGTAGGCAGGTAGACAGGTAGGCAATCGAGCAATATAGACTCGGGCATTCGGTACATTAGCGTTGCCTTAGTGCATGTTGCACCGGTAGACTGACGCATTCTGCAGCCTTATAAATTTGTCTAATGCACAACGAGACGGGAAATCAAAGAGTACATTCAGAAATAAACAACTGTTAAAAATAAATCTGACAACAATGGATATATTTTTTTTTTTTATAAACGCACAGATTCATTCAACTCCTCACTATGTAACCCGTCTCCCAGAAGGTAATAAACTCACCCGAAGGTATATTCGAATGTTATTATAAAGCCTCCCTTGTCAGCAATAAAACAAAATACCGAGTAACAAATGTTTAATATTATATAGAGCCGATAACGTCCATTCCGGACGGTAGTATGGTAGATAGATTCACTTTAAATTGTACCTGTCTGAAGATGCCCGTTACAGGGTGAAACCGGTCCGGTCAAAAATAAATAAGTGGAAATAAATTATAAAGGGTTTTTTTAATCATAAATTCATATTGCTTTATATTATATGCTAGTACAAGCGCTTTATATGTGCCACAAAATTCACACTTTTTTAAATTTAATTAAATATATTATTATATACTACTTTTAAATTAGCATTTTTTTTTGTTTTTTCTTTGGGTATAAAATGTAATGTGTTCACCATAAACAATTGTAGGATTGTTACGATGTAAAATGTATGTATATTTGTATCGTATCCACTGTCATTAATTATAGGATTTAGTGCCTTGCAACATTACGTACTGTCAATGTATCTTATATGGTATCAAGATAGTTTTACGGTCAGTATATGTTGTATCATCTAGCATTGTGTAACAAATATCATCATTTTTTTGTACATTAATCTACTTGTACTCACTGTCACTTACCTCAGAACAGGTTCTAATGACCTAGTGAGGTAGGTAATGTAAAAAAAATGTAAGAAACAAAAAGTTAATAAATAAAGAAATATCTCACGAAGTGAATAGAATGAACTCATACCTTGATATTACTTAAACACACAAAATGTGAACATATTTTACTCAACGGATAAACACGTATCGATACCCTATTTTATTAAAGCCGCTGTAGGGACGTGTGTAAAAAATAAATCAGCTTCTCCAATTATGAGAAGACTCAGTTCCAAAGCTTTCCGTAGTGTGGCGTAAACCGGGTGATTGCATAAGAGTTCCAACTGCCCAGAGGCAGTGGAACTATAGCATCTCTACTTTGGGACCGAAAGAAGTAGGGGAGACATTTAGACATACTAAAACAGTTAAATAAATAAATAGGTGATTCCATCTGATGGAGAACTATTGGTATCTTAGGAAACCCTGCTTTCTATTGTGAAATTAGTGATGTCATTTTTGTTTTAATAATAATGAAATTGAAACGAAAAAAATAATCAGTGCATGGCCCCGGTCGCGTAAGGTAAGGCGCTAACTTTCTTATCCCGGGGTCACGGAATTATTTCCCGTCGCGGGCAAAAAAGATAGGTGGAGCCGGTTTCGGGGTCTTTGACTCGCAAGAATGTTTCATTGATAAATAATTATATAGTTTACAGTCATTCTATTTAAAATGTATTTATTTATTTTAAAGCCAAATAAAGAACACGAAATGCGCAGTTATAGAAATAAGATAACTTGTATTGGTAAAACCGCTATTTATACATAGGTGGGTTTATTCATTTTCGAAACAACCGTGCCTTCTTCATTGCATACATTTAGAGAGTAGGTGGTTATAATACTACGTTCAGGTGCAAGAGAGAGAAGCAATATATAGAAATATCCAGAGGGTAACAAATCAAATAGCATGACGTTAAGTTTAATTGACTATTCATTATTAACGAGCTATTTCTTACAGTGGACAAACTTGGAAAAACAGTGCTATAAACATCATTTATTCATCAACTATTATTATTAATATCTATTATTACGGTGCGGCTGTGACGCGTAGTAATTAAAAACAAGCAGAACTTACAAAAAGTATTCTACGCTATTAGTATACCTGTGATTTTGAGTGGGCCGTGGGTGCAAACAAGTACCTAAATGTAATATCTGCTAGGAAACAGTATGCGTCGTCCCTAATGGAGAAGTAACGATGAATCTAAACATTGAATCGCCTTCGCCCGAGGTCCAAGATTTTCTCCAAATCGTTTTTCTTCTTGAACAAGCGAAAATATTGGACAGATAAAATGGGGTTGCGAGATGAAAATATGCCGTGAATAGTAACTTGCAAACCCCCGGCCAACCGCCTACCATCCGGGAAGCCCTTTCGGGGTGAATGTGAAAGTGATTTTCTGCTCTTACACTCTCCCGAAGAGCCGTGGCAAGTAAGAACCTTGTTGTGGACCCAATTATTGAACTGCCATAGCGTGTATTCTGTTTGGCACTCGTTTCACATATCGTCAGGGAACGTCCATGCTAATCGTAAGCACGTAATCAGTATGGTGACAGCGGCTGGCGGTATACGAGTATAGAGGACAGAACGTAGAACCATAAACCAAAAGGGGGAAACGAACTGGTGACCTTCTTCACCGCTCTCTAGGCCGCGCGTCGGCGATGGCGGTTTGTATTCTGCTACATATTGCGAAGGACGCATAATCATACAAATTGTCATCTTAATTGCGCGCTTGATTATAATAATTCTAAGGCTGAAACAATTAATTGTCTCGAGTGTCGTTGCTCCTTTGGCGGGGTTTAGTGGGGCCAGACACGAGATGGACATTTCTAACAGTACCCACCCAAAAACACAATATGTCTTGGCTCGCGAGCTACATAATGTATACCTATTCATATTTACAAGGCTCCTCTCCTATGGGTCCACGCGATATTGCCGAGTCGTGTAGTGTCAAGTCCAATTGTGTATTCTCGGTCGCAACCTACAACACGCCGCACTACCTTGTGGTGGTTATCGATCTCGCGGAACCATAACTAATTGTGGCGTACATTTGATAGAAATATCAACGTTACTACCATACACTCCAGCTTCAAGGCTGCGGTTAAACGAAACACTGCCTTAAATCTCAATTCTGACTTTCTGACAGTGCGCAGTGTCTAGATCCAGTGGCCGGCGAATGGCGGACGGCGCAGCGTTTCCGTAATTTACGTCATAAAGATTTACGAGTGCATAGCTCTTCAGTCCATATCTCGCCCTAAGATCGCATCTCACACACTGTGAACATTCTCATTGAGATATTAGTATATTACAGTTAAATTCCCTGTCCCCTCATGCGGGTATGTCATCAGTCGGGTAGGAAGATGCCAGCCCGTTCAGTGCCCAAGAACACCGTTATTTAAAATAAAATATGTTGATCCAAATTAATGCCAAAATTAAAAAGATTTTTTGTACTAATTTGTCCTTGTTTTGGTTTTCCGTTTATCTATTTTTTGGTTATATTTTGCTTTTCCTCTATTTTAATATTAGTTTGTTGTTTTTTTTTATCTTTTAATATCTTATTTCTGTGATTAAAATAATAATATAATATAATAAATACTATTTTCTAGGTGATCTGATCGGCATAAATTCAGTTGTGCCCGCATTCAACTATAGTCTACTTTTACCCATCCAGTTTTTCAGACTATACCAATACAGTGGACAACATATCGTCGCCGGAAAGGCAAAAAGGTTAAAGCGCGATTTTAAGAAGTTTACACCAGAGCACTTTGAAGTTTTATTTTGTTCTACAATAAAATTTACAAGTTTTCAGTACCTGGTTGGATTTTGAAAACAAAAAAACTCTGCTAACTCAATGCTCTAAGTGACAAAAAGCTAAAAAAAAAGTCACAAACTTGTGTCGCTTGAGTATAAAGCCTTCTCCCAAATTGTAAATATATTTTAGATGACTGAAGGACCACAAAAGTCTTCAGCATCAAACGAGCGTCAGAGCATTCGACGCAGAAAAAAAACTGCATATTTAACTAATTTTTTACCAGAGTGTCGCATAAGCCCTTTTGCCTTTCCAGCGACGATATATTCTACTTCCTAACTTCCATTTCGCAAGGATTATACAATTAGGAAATAAAAAAATCATCAGCAAAGCTGTGACAATTAAGTCCAATATAAATCAATAGTTCCAGATCACTAGTGCACGATACAAATAGAAAGGGACAGAGCATAGATCCCCGCGGTACACCAAAACTTAGGAAAAAATTGGGAGAGGCTCCCCAAAAGCTACTATCTGAAATCTTTCAGTATCATAATCATTTAAGACGAGATAGAAGAAAGTGCAGATATTGGTCAATAATTATTAGCTTTGTCGGTTGAAGGGACATTCGCTTTAAAATCTGAGAGATTAATGACTGTTTTAAGGTATTTGCCATCTTCGCATCAGTAAGTGATTTTTCGACAACAGACAATAAATAGCGACAGCAGTTTTTGATAAGCCATATCTATATTATATAAGCTTCGTGTTATTAACTTGTTAATGTCTTCTATGAGTTATGTGTCACATTCTAGTCACTAGTAATGTATGTATATCTCTCGTGGAAAAGAGACTCTGAATCTTATCTTATTAATCGGAGATAGGAAAGCCACCAGCAGTGAGTGCCAGCATCTTTGGGAAAGTTTCTTCTCTTTGTCCTGTTTCTCTCTCAAGCGTGTAGAACGTGTTATATAAATAACAAAAGATGTTAGACTATAAACACTACTTTAAGAAAAGAGAACAACTAAGATGAAGGTACTTAATAAAATAAAATAATGGCAGCAAACGAGAAAGGACCGGAAAGAGAACGGAAAGAGCCGGGAGACTGGGAGAGCCAGCAGTGGACTTCCTCCCACGGGTGAACTTAGCGCGTGCGCTTTGGAATTAAATTCCTTAAGCCAGTGTATAAATAATTGAATGATAAGTTATAATTATAATATGTTATGTTTAATGTAAAAATAAACGATGTAATCGTAATTTTGGCAATATTAATTGAATTGGAAGACATCATATTATGAGTGCAGAACCTAATTAAGATTTTTGAGTTGAATTAGTAGAACTCTATAATATTTTAATACTTGGCTAATTTATATAGCGCTATTTTTGTGGAAAATCACCTCAAGGGAGCTTTACAAAATTTACCATAAAACTATCTAAATACCTAAAGCTAATGCTCAAATTACCGTATTGATATTTACATATTAGTTATACACATTTGTCGCGGGCTGTGAAAATTGTGTTGTAGTATTAATTAAATCAAAATTTGTAATTATTGAGTTCGACCTTCAAAGGTAATGTATTATCAAACAGTATATACGAATGTTTGTAACGTGAACAAAATAATAACCTAACAAAATTTAATAATTAATGGCAACATTTGATTAAATGTTAAATTATTATATTAAATAAAACAATAAACTTTGTAAAACACTTACTTTATTTGAGTTAACCGCCAACTAGCTTTCGCTCACACTTGGTAGAGTTACTCTCTTCGTCTCATTCAACTAAAATCTTAAAGCTACGGCCTTGAGGAAAGCCTTGAGTACACTAGAATCATTTTAAGTAAGTAAGAAAAATTCTGTTCAAAACTGGGTTTCTTTACAAAAAAAAATATACCAAAGAAACTTGCTAGATTACTAGCAATTGTTTTACAATTTTGGAATCCTTATCAAATGCGCCAACTTTTAAAGTTACTTGCCAAGCTAGCGTAGTAAATTTTTTTCAGTACAGACAGTTAAAATTGGGCGAAGTATTCATTTTGAAAACTTTTTGGAAAAAAGTGACATTTTCTTACAAGCCGGGGTAGTTGGTTTAAAAATTTAGGCAACAATTTTCAGAAGCATTATTTAGGATTACATAATTTCAAAACAAAACCAAAAAAGTTTTGTAGTAACGGGAGTTAAAACATCATCACAGCATTATTTAGGATTACATAATTTCAAAACAAAAACAAAAAAGTTTTGTAGTAACGGGAGTTAAAACATATGGACAGTAATAAATGGCAGAAAGAGATACAAGATATAGTAGAGGGAAAAAGTTAAATTATTATTTAAGATTTATAAATCTTCTGAATTTATCATTTAGTGAATTTATATATACGTGAGAAAATGGAATTGAATGAGATAATATGGTCAGAATCCCCATTTCGACAAAATGAAAGTAGAAAATGGCATTTACAACAATGTATTTTATGAAAGAAAACACATATCATTGTTGCTATGCACAATTTGTTTCAAGCGCCCTTGCGGTGATTTAATCACCAAAAGGCGCTATATTAAATTGAAGCATTATTACCTTTTATTATTTTTTCAATATACCTGCATAGATGAACATAGTCAAATTCTACTAAAGAAAATAGTGTAATGCAAACAATTTTTAGAGGCAAAACTAGGATTTTCTTCACAACAAAACTACGTCTCAAGGTAAAAATATGAACGAGCTGCATGCAGCTCAGTTGGTCGGTCGTAAGGAAAAGACGCCATTATTTTCCCGGATATTATGAAATGTCCTCCTACAGAGTCGAGTGTTCGGCGGTCGCCCCCAGAGTGACTAATGCATATTGGATGGGATTGTAATGAAGTGTAATAATAATAAGTAATAAACAAACTAATTAATAAAATTTAAATATCAATAAACACTGCAGGACTGTCCCATAAATCCTTGTATTTGCTAACTACGTACGGACGCAATAAATCGTTAATAATGTCTTATATTATTTACCTACTTGAATCTGAATATACGACAACTTTCTACTTAGAAGGTTGTTACAAATAGAATCATTTTATTCGTAAGGAAAGAGAGTTTGCGAGAGATGTCAAACAACCTATCAAAAATGAAAGCAAACCGTAAATAATAAATTTGACCTACTTACCCTTTGGCTTTTGACCATAGTTTATGGCGCTGGGTGTACCCTAAAGATTACAAGTTTAATTGAGCTGATATTATTTTATATAATATGTAGGTATCTCAGTGAATCTCCATTGTATCTTTTTATTAAATATTCTACCTCACTGTACAATCGGAGAATGCCAATTCAGGAGTCAACTCTTGGATTTGCAACCGCATCAGTTATGAAGCGAAGGTTGAAACTAAAGGAGTCAAAGCGTACTCCTGATACTATATTCGGAGATCGGTCTCTATTAGGCTACCGTATTAACTAAGGTTGAAAAAAGATAAAATCCGGAGCGAAACTCGAATCACATCTCTTCCGAAAGTCATATCCATAACTATGTAGTAGTTCATGAGGTATTCCTTTTTTCTTTATCGCTTTTCATTAAAAATGTATCCTCTGACCTCAAAAGATTCGTCAAATGACTCTTTACTTTGTGAATACATCTAATTATTTATTTGTCTCCCAGGTATGGACATATCCATCCAGCCATACAGCCCTCCAACCATACAGCCATCCAGCCATACAGCCATACAGCCAGCCATTACCCAAATAGCCAGCATACAAAAAATGATATCAAACAGCACGATTTCCAAATAAGCTGTTGTGTGTATTGACACTCAGATCGTGTAAATCAAGTTACTTTTCTGCGTTGTTTAAACTAGCCATTTGAGCAGCCGAGCTGGCCTTCGCCAGAGTGTTGTCGGTTGTATAATACTACAGAATACACGCCACCCGCTAATTGACATGATTTGTGAAGTTTAATCGTTACACAATATACTCACAGCCTTCGCTACCACACGCGTTGTTCGTCTTTCGTCGAGTGTCGTATGAGATAGCCAATCAATATTTAGGGAAAATTGGGAAATATTGGTCAGTTGGCCTGAGTGCAAATAAAACACTAAAATAGTGCCTCAACCGACATAAATCACTAGTTTCGGTGGGGCCCAATCTTCTTGAGTCCTCCTTCGACAGTATAATATAAATATAATATTTCCAGAGTATCGTTCTAATTATTATATAAGTAGCTATATGTACATTTTTAAAAGTAATTTAATAGCGACAGCAGAATTTCAAAACGCATTGGTTTTGTTCAGTAAGAACTTATTTATTATTTTGGGTAATAGGCAGGTTGACAATGACAGCTGGACAATGACTTCCGACGCCGAATCAGTCGTCACACAACAAGCAATGCTATACTGCTAGTTAAATTTAATATTGACTAGTGTTGTACAAACTAATCACATCAACACAAATATCTTAATGGCCATGCAGGTATTTTGGGAAGATAATTTTGTTTGTTTTTGGTAAAAGAAGTTTTGCGCAAACGCGTTTTATGTTTTTGTAGACATTGAATGCCTTGGACTATTCTGCTACAATGGTACACAGTTATTAAGAGCTCTAACTAACCATCACAGTAGGGGTAGGCAGATAGGACGAACCGCCGTACAACTCTGTACGGCACATTCATACATACTCTTCTGTTATTCTACTCTCAGTTAATGAAATTGATATATTTTCCAACTCATTTATAAAGTGCAAACCACTCTTGGGCGGCATTTTATTGTTTTCCTTGTTTTTACACTTGTTTAATTTATTTTTTTAAATGATAACCATATTTTCATTTGGTCTACACTTGCTCATATTATGTTTTCTCTTAAATGCTGCTCTGTCATTCATTTCCTCGCTATCCACAATCTCGGTAACTATTACTTGAGCCACTGTAGGCTATCCACACACCAAAGTCACGGGTAAAGTACATAAGTGGAATAGTAATATAATAAATAGCACTGCGAGAAACCTCACGATGAAAGATGAGAAAATAGCACTTTTTGCGTGGTCCAGCGCGGGTCATAGCCGTAAAGGTCAGAAGTAATAATCATATATAATCATTGCCGATAGTACCAGAGAAAGTGGTAGTGCGATACTAAATTTCTCGAGCGCTTACAACATTAGATGCATGAAGGCACTGATAGTTTCAAATGAATATGTTCCCAATAACTAATGCTGGAGAGGGAATGCAGATGGATCTTGATGATTGGACACACGTATTTTTATAAACTTAAATATGAAAATCGAGGGCGATGATTAAAAAAAAAAGAAGTTAAAAGTGGTTCCTAATCCAGCTTCCTGACGAACGAACCAGTTTAAAATAAAATAAACTACGGTTTTTTTAGAAGGTTTCACCTATTGTTTAAGTTGATAAATCGTCTACAGTAAAGTTACGAGTGTTTTTCAGAGTAAGTGTTGATTTCAATCAGTGATTCCCAAAGGGGGCGATACAATTCCCCCTGGAGGCGTTAGAGAGATCCTGCGGGCAGTCAAGGGCAGAGGGGCGGCGAGTTATATTCGACTATATTTGTAACCGCAAATTAGTCGTCCATCGTTGCAAGAATTATACAAATTATGAACGTTTAAATTATTATATTTATATATTTTTTTAAATATATTTATTTACATTTGCACTTCTAAAACATAATAAACTGCTGTAAATTGAGGTGTAATTTGAAGTTACCACTATGTTTTGCTAGGTCGATTTTAATTTCTAACTATACACATTGCCTGTTCTAAGTAATTAAATGTTGTAGGGTATCAGAATGATTGAAACAACAGAATTATTTAGCAGGTTATGAAATTGCACTCAATTAAAAGTTAGATAAACACGATGAGGAAGTGACGTCGTATTTTTCAAATGGTTAGTGTTTTAGAAATTATCAACATTGTTTGTTACATCTGTTATTTATTTCAAGCGAGAAGGTTTAGTAAACATGTTGGAGGTACCTGTAGTAAAGGTACTAGTAAATAAAGAGATTGACATTGTTGAAGTTTAAACAAAGCAAAACGTACATTAAATTGTAAAAACAGTAAAAACTACACGACATCGACAGTTATGTAAATAAATAAACTGAAAAGAAAGCTGCCACTAAAAAGTCCACATTTAAGAGTGAGAGTTGTCTTTGCATTTCGCTCCTACTGATGCAACCTACTTTCCTTAATACTCGAGCTGTATTCATATTTGAATGGTTTCATTCTCGCAGATTTATTTTATCACCAGACGTGAACAGGAATTCGCGGTTTATTATTTATTGAGGCACAAGTCATCTACTTAGTCGGCACCAGCTGGTCGACCTTCCTCTTCAGTACAATAAATGAATGTTAATTACTTAACGTTTTTTATAAACTTTGACCGTTTGCTTTTTATAAAGGAAAACTCGGCGCTGTATCGGAAAAAATATAAATCCTTGAATAAATACAAATCCGTCTGAAAAATTATCAGATCTGCAGTGATATAAATAGGTGAACGCCGCAGTAAAAAATAAACAAATATTTGTATGCCGAACTATAAATTCAAAAACATCAACAAGCGTCTTCATACTGATGTAATATACACAGACTTTAGTGAGGTTTCCACAAAGTCTCACATCAAATTCCCATACATAAATTAATTACACTTGGAATAAACCTGAAATGTTTTGAGATGGTTTAAAAGTTATCTGGACAAAAGAAAAATATCAGTTAAACTGAATTCACACTTTTCACATCTTCAGCGGCGTTCCGCAGGGGTCACATTTGGAACCAGTACTGCTTTCCTTGTTTATCAACGTAGTCTCTTATAATCTTATTTACTGATGATCTTAAAATTGACAAAACTATTACTAATCTCAATGACGGTTACGTATTTCAATTAAATCTTGTAAGGCTACAGGGGTGTTGCACCCGTAATTGACGTTCCTTAATATTGAAAAATGTCAAGCGATAACTTTAGTCCGAATCAAAAATCCCATTATGTATCAATTTAGCTTCAACAACATTTACCTAAAAAGAGTTGAGCAAATTAAGGGCCTTGGTATTATTTTTGACAGTACATTAACTTTTGTTCCTGGTATTATATAAATTAAATAAATGATAATGTTGGGGTTTTATTTTGAGGACGGTCAAAGATTTTAAATTAATGAATTTATTTAAATGACTATGCTCGTATACTGGGTTGGTGAGAAAGCCATCTAGAGTATAATTTGACAAGTATAATTTGGGCTTCATTTTATAAGTTTCTGAGATTTATTAATTATAAGTTACGTATTCCAATCGAAAATATTAATTATATTTTTTTAATGAACTTATTCAACTTAACCGATGTATCATTAAGGCGCACAGGGAGCAATATGGTATGTCTCTTCAAAATAAAAATCAATTCGAATGTGAGATAGGACGCCCTGGATTTAACGAGCTTACAGCTCTGTATAATGTTCCTACGTCTAAAAATATATTTTTGAAAATTCGTCATCTCAAAGGCTGCACAGACTTGGTAATAAGAATAAGTCTTGCCCAATAGATGTTTACCGTTACACAACACTGTCCAAACTAAAAATCAGCTTTAATTGAACGTTTTTAATAGATTTATTAAGTTTTTCATGTGTAACTTTTTATCGTTGTATTATTTTGTAAGTAATAATAAACCTACTACCCGTTGCGCTGTAACTACATACATGTTTATTTTATACTCTTGTTATGTTACGCTACTATTGCATTTAAAATACTAAATTTAAAAGCTACTACTCACTACGCTGTAACAACATACTTACATTATGCCTACTTAGTTATTTAATACTCTTGTTTTAATGTTTTGTACATGTATAATACTCCTTTGTACAACTTCCTACAAAAAATATATCAACATGTAAAAGCCTTCAAGGCGGATTCAGTGTTTGGTGTACCGAGCGCTAGGTGTCGTGGAACCGGCCCGGGGCCTCGGCGGGGGTAGAGCGTAGACCGTAGACCGTAGACCGTAGAGCGTAGAGCGTATAGCGTAGAGCGCCTGGCGTAGGTCCGTATCATACTCTGTTGTTTACTATGCACAATAATTGGCCTTGCCTCGCCTCGCTTCCTGTCGCACGGAGTCGGATTTGGTTTCGATAGCACCGCATTGCTTTTCTTCGATGTTTTGCATCTAATACTCAGGGTTCTCCAAAGTTGCGCCAACAACCTTATCCTTATCTTATTCTTAACATATAATTTGACTATCATTGATATTGTTACAATATTTAATATAAAACTTAAAATGTACAAATTTTTTAAGAGGATCGTATTTTGCATGTAGCATCAGTGGTATACTGGGCTGCCAACGCTCTATTGAATCGTGATTACACCTATAGAAATATGTACATTAAAAAAATCCAACAATTGTTTAAGTCCGAGCACACTTGTTTCCTAAAATAGAAGATCTCTGTGAGACTGGAGTATCTGCAGCACGTACCGAGGAAACAACGAACCGTGTGTTGGCGCCGGCGCTGCACCGCCCGGCCAATACGCGCTGAAGGTGACATTGATATTGTATAATGACGTAAAAAATAGCAAAATAGTGACAAAAAAAATCTTAGTAGCTTAATATCAACTTTGAAACATCTCGTATAATTCGAGATTATATTTGATTCTAATGTTCTTGATACCAAATTAATAATCAATGATCCTTTCAATAATGTAGATAGTATCAAAATAAATACTTTGAAATTGCAGCCATAGAAATGTTTTCAAAAGCAGCCGGCCATAGTGGGAACATACATTATAATCACCGCTTCCGTAATTTATGTTTAGCACTACTAACAAAGAATTTGGTATGTGATGAACTACTATTAAAATGGATTTAATATACTCACGAGGATTCAAATTGGGACAGATTTTTACCACACGTTAAAAATTCGACATTGATTTAAATAATATTAAGAAAACTAAAATGAACGCAAACTCTAGTTTGTGTTGAAGAGGTTTTCATAAGCTAGCCGTTTAATAAACTTTCTAGAGCTGTAACAAGGTAGTTCACGCTGAATATTCGACGACAGCTTGGTGACATCGGGACAAGTTGGCCTTCCGGCCGAACGTCAGTTTACTGCCGTCGCGCGTCGGCCAGTTGAGTGGATCAAAAGTGTCTGAGTACGAGTAAAGAGGGGTAGATTTGCAGGTACATTTCAAATATTGCAACATTCTTTCTGAACGATTTGGATTCCTTTCAGTGAATTTATTAAAACCATATAGTTAATAATATAACCTGCGTTAAATAGAAGGAGAGAGAATTACCGTGATTATACCGAGAATATCTTAGTTATCTAAAAAATATATATTGTTTTATTTAAACAAGCAATAAGCCATATTTTATACATAAAATATTAAAGTGGAAATGAGAAAAAATAAACAATGGTGACTTAGTAGTGACAAGGCATTACACGCAACACTCTTCATTACATCACATTAAATAGGCTCTAACATAAAAATACGGAAGTACGTATTTACGTAGGAGATATTATACAATAATACGTTGCATCGTGCTAGTATTGTTTGAATTACCACATGTTTTAGCACAATTAATTTCTTCTTTAAAGTAATACTATAATACAATGATATGCACTCGATAAAACTAATCGGCAGCGGCGGCGGCGGAAGAGTGGAGGCGGTACACACGCTCCAGTGGAGGTCGGTGACTTTTATTTATTTATAAAATAAATGACTATTGTCCAATTACAAATATATATATATATATATATATATATATGAAACGGGAAAAAAGAGCAACAGAGAAAGAACAGCACATACATTATATTATAATGAAGCAATGACAAAATATACATCAGGAAGAACATTCAAATCAAAGCCAAGGTCAAGTCAAAGTTTTGGTAGAGTCGTAAAGAATGACAAAAATCATTTAGACTGCTACCAAATATTTCAATGGCTTTCCATGGCTTGAGTTAACAAGTCTTGACTGTGGAGAACTCGGAGTAAGAATATCTATGGACTAACTAACTAACTAACTAACCATCACGCCGTTTCCCCGCAGGGGTAGGCAGAGAGGACGGACCGCCTTACAACTCTGTCTTGGCACACACTTCTTGCTACATTTACATTCATACATCGTCTCATACATACTCTTCTGTTATTCTGACTCTTCACATGACCCGATCCAAGTATTTGATTTACTTGATCGTGCCATGTCTTTCTCGGGCGTCCTCGACTTCTTCTTCCATTCACTTTCGCATCATGTATTCTTTTCACACTCCTTTCTTCGTTCATTCGCTCTACATGCCCAAACCATCTAAGCGTCCCTTTCTTGATCCTATCCATTACGCTCATATCAGCCATGCATTCTTTCCGGATATCCACATTTGCAATACGGTCATACATGCTTTTACCGCACATCCGTCTCAAAGATCTCATTTCCACAGCATTCAGTCTACTTTCATCCTTCCTCTGCCAGTTCCATGCCTCACTGTCATACATCAGGGTTGGTATAAGTACTCCATTGTGGACTGCTAGCTTCGCTTCTTTGGACAATTTCTTATTTGCCCCAACAGCGTTCAGTCCTCCATTAATGGAGTTTCCTGCATTCACCCTTCTTTCAATATCCTTATCAGCCTTTCCGTCTCTTGTAAACATACTTCCTAAATACACAAACTCATTTACTTGCTCCAAGTATTCATCATTCACAACTATATTGCACGCTGTTCTCGTACTCTCTCTTTCAAACACCATCACTTTGGACTTACATTCATCATCAACTCATTTTGCATACATACTTGGTTCATCCTAGACACGAGAAACTGTAGATCTTCCATATTTTCAGCAATCAGCACCGCATCGTCCGCATACAACAGGCAACATACTTTCACATTGTTCATTTTCGCGCCCAAGCCCACACCTTTCAATTCTTGCATACAATTATCCATGTACAAATTGAACAACCACGGTGACATTACACAGCCTTGTTTTACACCTTTTGTGATGTTAAACCACTTCGTAAAATCATCGTTCACTCTAACACATGCAACGCTTCCCTCGTACAAGGACGCGATTGCTTGTATAAGATTTGTGTTAACTCCATACATGGATAATACCTTCCACAATTTGTTCCTATCAACTCGATCATACGCCTTTTGCAAATCGACAAAAGCACAGAAAAGTTTCTGGTTTTTTGCCAAAAACTTCTCTGTAAGCATCCGCAATGAGAAAATTTGATCCATGCACCCCCTTCCACTCAAGAAAGCACCTTGAATGTCCCAAATTTTGTCTTTTGTTTTCATTCTTACCCTTTCAATCAATATTCTACCATACAGCTTGCCAACTGAACTTAGTAAGCTTATAGCCCTATGGTTCCCACATTCCATGCGAGACCCTTTACCTTTGCACAGAGGCATGATCACAGCCCTTCTCTAATCTAATGGCGTGTAACCCTCCTCTAAACACTGGTCAAAAAGTTTGCACAGCCATGTGAGAACTACACGGCTATCTCCTTTAAAGTATTCAGCAGCGAGATTGTCGAATCCAACAGCTTAGAGAAAGCTAATTTGTTTTACCCAACCTAAACAAATTTACGATAAATTACTTTCTCCGGGTTTTTATGTCGTATACCGTGAGAGAGAAAGAGACAACAAAATGTTGGCAAAACCACCACTTCAAAGTATTGTAACCATGTTCTTTGACTCGTGCGTTTCCCGGGACTACGCCCACACGCTTTGATGTGCAACTAAACTGAACATAACTCAACGGTTTTTTAGGTTATATGGTATATTTATTTTTATAAGAATACTGTGAAAAGTGGTTATACGAAAAAACTAAAAAAAACATTGTGTCGATATGTGATATGAATGGATGTATAAATACCGTAACCCTAGTCTTAACCATGGCCAGGTCCAACCGAGTCAGTAAAACCTAGTAAACACTGACTACAGATCGATCTACAGCGTTACCTCTTGTATATTATTGCTCTAAGGTGGAGTACCCATAATGAGTAGAGTGATGATTGAGGAACAGCAATTCATTGTTTCTGAGTCTACGGCAAGGAATGTTGAACTTGCTGAGTTGCAATAAAGAAGGCGAGTCAATTATACAATATCCCTTTGAAGGGATGCTCGACAATTAGTGTGATCAAAAATATATCCGGACTGGAAAATTTTACAATTGTATTTTTTAAGCAGCCCAATGCTTGACTTTGAATAGCGTAACGTTTTATCTCGGAGACAAACAAGTAAAAGTGTCCGAGACATCAGAAAAGTGGCAGAATATGGTGTTTTCTATAAAAAAGTGGATAAGCCATTAAAATAGCCGGCCTATTGACTGGACCAGACCACCGCCCGCTAAGCCGAGTGACACTAGTGACAGTTCCTAACGGGGAACTGGTTTGCGAAAGCTCGGAACCGTTGTTTGTAGCATTGATCGCTTGTTGTTGCCTTCGCCGCAAACGAGTTTACTAAACCGAACGAGTGAGTGTGTGGCGAGTGCAGCCGCTCAGTGGCTATCTGGACGCATCGAGACGCCGCGCCGGTGAATAACCGCCCTTGCAATTTCCCTCTACAACAAATTGGATTATATTAAGCTATTCTTTTTTTATTGATCAATATAATATATATCGTACTGTAGAAATTTTGAACAGTGCCAGGGAATATTTCTCCCTCTTCCTCCTCCACAGTTGACTGTGGTTAGAGGTACATAAATGAGGAGATAATCTTTTTTACCCGGTGAGCGGACTGCCTTTTGCTACTGTAGGGCTTTTTTAAAGTACTTTAAGTGAAATTTTGTAGACTGTGTTTTTTGTGCTTTTGCAATATTTTATTTAAACCCACTCTCCAAGGTTAGGGAGGGAACGAGACGGAATTTGGACGGAGATGAAGGGGGTCCGTACTGGGAGTCCAGCGGCCAAGGTTGGAAATGAAAGAATTCGGGTTTGAATCTAATTTGGAATAAAATCTATTGAAAATTTTATTGATCAATGGAAACAGTTTTCTATTGGTATATGTACACATAGTATATTTTTTTAAATTCAGACTTGTATCAATAGCTACACCCTACTATTTGAAGTTATCAACTTTAAGAAGTAAATTGCGCAGCAAGCATGTTGCCTTATTACTTATGTTTTATTTATAATATGTGTAAAGGCCCACCCAGTTGCGCCCATGTGTAATTTACCCCCTGTCAATTACTATTCATACCTTTCCATGTCCTTTTGTATTTCTTAATTGCTTCCTTTAATGTCTTTCTGTCTCTTAAATTGTATTGTAAAGATCGATTTCTAAAATTCTTTTAAACATGCATTATCCCATAGACCACATGTTGGATTATGATCTTTAAGTTGACCATTACTACGACTCTCTGTTCTATCCTCAATCTATTTCATCTCATGCATTCCTATTCAGATCAGGTACTTAAATATCTTCAGTTAAAGGTTTAATTATTATACTTTATAAATTCTTCCAATAAAAATTATTCAAGTAAAGTGATTATATTTTATTCTACATCCCCGAACAAAAGCGCGCCTTACCCAAGGAGCATCTGTCGAGTTCATCAGCGAACATTACATATGTATTCAAATTTTCAGGATCAGAAGGATCGCAGTGTTGAAACAAATCCACGAACGTAATACTTCCGATTCGTATGATTTGAAGAAGGTATTGGATATGACCGGAAAATGAATCGAAGCTTCGCTCGGTTAGTTTCAGGCGATTTCTCTTGCGCCTGGGCTTGCCGGTGATAGAATGATAAACCTATAATAATCACCAACACGAACCGCAATCATCCTCATCATCCTCAAAAATTACCAGATCGTCTGGGTCAGTACACATTATCCCACAAGTTAGTATAAAACATTTTCACGGCCAGCTAACACTGTAAGTGTCGAAATACCTATTTTCGTTTGCATATCGCACAAGCGGTAATGCTCGAAGGTACCAGCGCAGACGGTATAGGTGTATAGGTATTATCTCCCGCCCGGCGCGGCGCTGCAGCCGACGAGCGATGGGAAAGTTAACTTGAACCGTGAACTTCCCCACACATTTACAGTGGTACCTGGGTACAGAATACAGAAAAGACCTTTCTAACGACCCAAATAAGGAACACTTCATTGTAGGATTTAAAGCAAATACTTATAAGCGAATATTGCAATATTTTTAATATAAAATATCTTCCAAATATTATATACGTGTAAAACTGAACAAAACAAAACGTTCTTAACAATTAGCCCAGGCTAACCTCCATTCTTACTTTCTCACACCCGGAACATCAAACGGTTTTGATATGAGTGAAGGGACTGCAGCTGGGTTTGACGTGAGCAGATAGCAGATAGCAAAGAGCGGAGAGCAGTCACGTGACTACGGTGGCTGCCCTCGAAGCGCGGGAAATAACAAGATGTCGTCGGAGAAAGTTAGCGAAGGCGCTGCAGAAATGAAAGTGCATTTGATGTGCATTCATCGAGCGAGCCGGATATCGCTTGCTTTATCGTTCATCGGCGCCTAATTACTTCCTATGACTCGTGTCATTCCCACTGTTATCGATACTTGTTGTATGTATAGAGAATATCGATTTCAAAGGCATCGAATTCACAGTCAAGAGCATTAAACAGAGAACGCTTCATGAAATTCATATTGAGAGCAAATCACATAAAAACGTTGATATTATGTATCAATCTCAAATAACAACCTAATAATAATATTACGTAGGTTTAATTATAATATGGATGGAATTATACGTAACGTAATACTACATATACAAATCACGTGAAACCGGGTGTAAAAGTAATTTATGAAGATGAATATTTAACAATGGGCTCGC
>JAGWCC010001221.1:0-45345 GCA_022651775.1 Drusus annulatus | reverse complement strand
TTTACAGTGTTCGACAGATAAAAGTGCCGCAATGCTGATAAGGCGAAGATGTATTTTATAAATCTATGGTTAGACTAATTTATTTTTGTGAGCGTCTTGAGATACTAAATAACTATATAGATATAGATACAGATTTAATGAGATGAAATATTAGGGACAAAATAAATTAAATACGAACAAACAACAAGGTCGGCTTTCTAGTGAAAGCAAAATTACAAATTATTTATCTGTCAATAGGATATGGGTAGTTAGAAAAATGTCTAAAGTTTCCAGTGAATACAATTCTTTAACAGTAATCTTTCAAATTCTTTATGAAATGCATGGAACTTTGGGTAAAACGTTCAAAAATGCCTTTAATGGTTTTAAAACTGCACCTTTTATTGTCGTTTTTGTATGTTTTTCATATAATTTAAAGAATAACAGTCAAAAAATTGTGTTCACTCGAAACCTCAAACATTTTTTTAACTGCCCATATAAAATTTGCCGATAAATCATTGGTAGTATTGCTTGTATTAGAACGCTATAAAGTGACGTTCAACGTCATTCTTCAAGTTTATTAGATAATTGAGTTGAATCATGCCAAGATTTAGTAATTAATACGTGTACATATGAGAAGATTAAACAATTTTAATGATGTGTATACCGAGACAGAGTTGTTAGGCGGTTTATCCTCTTTGTTTATTTGTATTTGTATGGAAAATAACCAGGTGGTTAGTACGTTAATTATAAAACGAAAGGGTTTACATGAATACTGGTTCAGTCCTTTACAAGTTACTGCAAAGGACTGTAATCAATAGAAAACAGGACTTTGAACTTTGTAGGACTTTACTGGAAAGTACAAAACAGAAAACTCACGTTTTTTTCCTAAGCCAGGTCTATGGTCAAATCTTTACCCCTAAAACGTTCGACTCTGTTTTAAGTATGACGCTCTCATTGTGAGCGATCGGTTATTTTGAGTAATTGATTTGGGAATCGATTTTTCATTCGAATAAAATTGGAAAGTTGGAATTAAATTTCTTCGTTTTCAGAGAAGAAATGTTTTTTGAACGAATTGCAAACGATCACATCTAGATTCGAAGTATTTCGATCATTGGAGCAGTTAATCATTTCGAACTGGATATCTCGATTTCGTCCATCACTAATGCAGCAGCAATCGATAAAAATTAATTGAACCCACCAACGTACGACTAGGTAACAATTGATTATTGCTTTATCTTATTTATTATTTGCTTTCGGCTGATTATTTTGCCTGAAAATTAATTGAAATGCTAATACTCTTTGCAATGAATCAACGGTAGTACTCACAAAAAGTGACAAATCACCTTTTAAAAATAATTTTTTTTTTCCATATATCAAATACAAATACTTTTTTGAACACCGATATATTTTTTTTGATTTTTATTTATTTTAGTACATTATAACAGGCATGATGCACAAAACATATATACATGAGTGGTTATTTAATTGGAATATTTAACAACAGTAACGAATTATTATATTATAGTTTATGAAAAATGCAAAAGTAAATGAATAACAAACAAAATAAAAAAAATAATACTATACAGGGTAGAACATACATAAATGGAATATTGACACCTTTACTGAAGAGATGCCTATTGGCCGTTTGGTACTTAGTACTTTATTCAACCAGTCTATAACGAAAGGGCATCATTACAATATCAGCTTTATATGATTGACAGAATTTAAAAAAAAAATGAGTATTTGTGTTTGTGGTGAAAGGTAATAGATTTTTGATTTCATCGGGAGTCCAATAAATGTTGAACTTGTTAAAATCGCCAAATATTAAGATGTTTTGGTTTGGTGTTGTTAAGTTAACATTCCGAAGATTACTTAAAAATGAGCTTACAGTGGATTCTTCTTCAGATGGTGGAAGGTATACTATACAAATATGTCTAAAACGTAGAATATTTTCTTCATCAAAAACAGATATTTTGTATTTTTTTTATAATATCATAAATATAGATTGATTTCGTGGTTATCGTGTATTGCTTGTAAATTGTTTTAAAACTAGTACGTTGTGTTTTAAAAAAGATAAGCATATTACTAGTTAATGATTTAATAAAACAAATTTATAACTTTATTCCACTTTTATTTTATGACTGGACCGGTTTCAGCCTACGACGGCCATCTTCAGACTAGTACAAGTTGTTGTTAACCTACGGCTTATATACTATTTTTGGGGATGTCAGGGGTAGTAAACAATGATTTTACTTATATTATATTCATCAGTATTGTTGCATGATTTTAATAGTTACAGGGTAAAAGCTACTTTTAATTTATTGGTATTATTATTTTATATATCTATCTGGAATATTTATTTATTTTATTTAATATTTAAGATGGGTTACATTTGCATTTCTATAAATATGAATTGAAAATGTATTTATATAATGAAAGGTTGGTGAATACTGATTGTTAATGAGTTTACTTTAGATCTTAATTGTGATGTCCAGATGTACAACATAATTTTCTAATTATTGGGTTACTCCCAGCATTATGGTATAATTAGTTTTATGATTCTATTCATTATGCACTGTTAGAGTAGATTACTTCAAAATTTGAAATAATATTACTAGTTCTTTGATATTCTTCATCTTAGAATATTTCTCTAAAACGAAAACAATTTGCTTGTTTGTCAAATCCCTCATACTGGATGGTGTGTCTAATATTGCACGAATATTTTTTTTAAATTAATCAACTTAATTACCATGTATTTAAACACGTTGCTTTGTTATAAACTACTTAATAGAATTTTAGACCGGTTTCGGAAGTACCTACCCTTCCATAGTCAGGCCAATTTTGTGTTGCAATATTCCGTACACTGAATAGATAAACTGATCGGTGAGAATTGTAAGCGTGTCTGTGTACCCGGAGTACGCTATTTTTTTCTCACTCATGGTAAAATTGATCAAACATTTTAAAACTTAAGAATTATTTCTTTAACAGATAATCCATTTCATTGGCCTGTCTGAGGCCTAGAAGCTGAAAACCCTAATGTAAATTAACGACAACCGAAATATTTCTACTTGGTATAAATCACACTCCAAATGATTATTTGTTCGATGACACTATGTATTACAATATTTTAAGTATATGTGTAAAAAAACTTTTTTTTAAATATAATAATTTATTTGCGCATGCCGAATTTCGAACTCATGACCTTTGGGCTTAGAATCAATTTACTTACTCCTCTTCCACATAATTAAGTACAAGAAAAATTTTATTTCAACAGGAAAAGACACTTAAAAAGGGCAATTAATCATTAATACAATATCGATTCCGAGGGTAGTTAAAGCCCTTTAATTGATTGGGCTAGCCGCCTCTACCCTTAGTTGGTTACAAAGTAAAAATAAATATGAATCACCACCCCGGGAATTTCAACAGTGTATCAATCAGGGGTGCAAGCTTCCAGTGGGATATTTCAAATGTACTGGATTAAAATAAAAACGTGGAATCGCTATTAGCATTGTAACATGAGAAGTGTGCTGAAATAAATTTGGTAAACTTTATGTTTACAGTGTACAAAGCCTATATAACTAGACTGTGGAAATATTTCGTTCTGCTCAAATAAATTCATTTCAAAAATCAGATTGTGGAAAATAGTTTAGAAGACAACAGTGGCGTGCAGTCACATTTTATTCTTTGACATGAAGTACTCACTTTATAGTAAGACATAATTAATTTACAAAATAAAAGTAACTTTGTTTTAAGACCACTTTATTGGACACATACACCAACCGGTTTCGGCTCTACCTGAACCTTCTTCAGGGTTGAATACATATATATTTAATCTGTTGATGTACACATACACTGTTATACCCATATCTGAACCTTTTCTCTCGTGATTTATGATAACGATCAATATTTTAGATAGTTTTAATTTGTATACATATTATGTATTATTTTCTCATTGTTAGTTAATCTTATTAGCATAATTAATTTAGCATGAAGCGAACTTGAGGTGAAATATCACAAAACTGCGCTATATAAGTTCACTGTTATTATTATTATTATATACTAGTATACCCTAAAAAAGGTTTTTTTTACATTTTATCCTGATTTCAAGCTTCAGAAAAATAAGCTCTTGTTTGAAATATTTTAAAAACCAAGAAAAGTTCTATTTTTGTTTGAACAGCAATCAGTTTTTGGAATAAATGCATTAAAAGGTAACATTTTACAATCATAACTGAAATGCAGAAAATACACTTTAAGTAATACAACTGTTGAAAACAGCTGTGCCGTCATTAAAATTGCAACTCCAGTATTTTTAGATCCCAACTTCCTTTCCATCATGAGCTATGCACTTTGAAACTTATTTTTCTAGTAAATTATTTTATAAGCCAGAGGTAAGCCAATCCTAAGACGTTATTAGTACCGTAAGTATATGTACCCATTTATTTGAATTGAAACATCTTTTCAATGTCATTCAAGTATGTATAATACAGAAAGCGTTACATATTACTAAGTTTCTGAGCTTTAATTGATATTAATAATAACATTTATTATCTTCAACAGTGACTTCTGAATATGGTAGTCAAACCACAACATATTAAAAATATATGAAAAAATACGTTTTACCGCCCACTACAGGCGGTAATCTACCGCTACTGGTTAAACTGAACTAAATGCGAAATCTTTTCGCTTTTTTTCTTCCTGAGCGGGTATCTACTGGCACTATATGTTAGCAAAGATGCAATAAACGATTCATATATTGTAAAGCTACGACTACAATATATAAAACCTGAAGTTTCACCAAACTATCCTGAAGAAACACGGTGTACACAAAACATGATGAAAATAATATATTTATCTCTCGAGCTTAGATATTGAAATATTTTGAGAGAACAATGGGTGTACAACCTCGAAAAAAGAGATTTATTGAGAAACTAAGTTTTCCCAATCATGGAAAGATTTATTTTTAAACATCGATTCAAACTAAATTGTTATTATCACTTAAAAACGAATCAGAACCACAGGACTGTTATCAGAACTGGAAAAAACTTCGAAGGAAAAATACTTTGTCATCCTACTGATTGATTGATTTCTTGTTTCTAACATTTTCCCCCGAAGGAATTGTCTCCGAGGAATCCTTATCTACCCTAAAAACATATCTAAAGGTATATCATTTCGTGTCATTAAATATGTAGACGTTTGCCATAAGTTTTTTCATCACTCTCCGAATTGATGTTTCTAATACAAACCCTTACTTTTTTATGGGAATACCGCACCTGATTACTATTCTTGCCAAACGTTAAACGGTTGCAATTTAATACTTCAGTACAGTCATAGAGTTGGTAGAGTAGTATCTATCCAAGGCAGTGAAGTCAGTTTTGGACTTGTTTTTGATGATTTTAACCTGACTTGGCGCACCTGGGCGTGGCTAAGACTAAGGCTACGGTATTTATACATTCATTCATATCACATATGCTTTTGTTTATTCGTATAGCCACTTTTTCACAGTATTTTTATCAACGAAAATATAGCATATAACCTAAAAAACCGTTTAGTTGTGTCAAGTTTAATGGCATAGTAAAAAATGTGGGCGGAGTCCCGCCGTGAACCAGGACCTTAAGATCATCCTTACAGTATATAGAAGCGGTCCATGACATTTGTTGTCTCTTTCTCTCTCATGGTGTATGACGTGAAAGTTCGGAGAAAGTGATTTATCGCAAGTTTGTGTAGGTTGGGTAAAAATAATTAGCTCTCCCTCCATATATTGTTACTTCAAGGGTACAGTACTATTTTTAGATTGCACCCCACACCTCACACATCCACAGTATCCAAATAAGGGCGCCGATTGTACGGCAAGCCGACGCTCCCCGTAGACGTCGCGACGCTGGGGTGACGTCACCAACGGCGCCGGACAAAACAGCCCAACCGGCTCGGCAAGAACAGCTCGCCGACTGCGACTCCTTGATGCGAAGTTATGTTTCCGACTCTAAAAACAAAAAACAAACACCGTGTTGTTTGCGAAAGCGATCTAAGCCGTTTATTGACCGATTTACTTTGTTTACGGCGTACGAGAAAATACCCTGAAGTCAATTTATTGCAGAGTCTTAACGGTCGATAATGGATATGGAATCGAATGGGCGATAAGAACACCTTAAGGTGCTTATCGAAGCGACATATTTCTTAGACTTATACACACTATTACATCCCTATATTATCAATAGTTTCATACCTTTTCTTGGTACCAACATACATTTACCCATAATCATATATGGCGTACAATCTATATCTGTAAAAATACCTAACTAGATTCAAATAAAAATTAAAACGAAAAAAAATCACGAAACCTCCAAACAAATCGCCATGTGGCAGTTTTGCAAGACTGCCTGTTTTGTTTGTTAACACTTCTGTCACTTCGGTCGATATTAGAATTGGGTGTACCTGCGGTTCCAGTTACCGGTGACCGGCGAGGAACCGGTTATTTATCCAGTTCTTTTTGAAACCGGTTCCTGGTGCCAAAAAAGTTCCAGGAAGGAGATTTTTATATTCAAATCGAAAAGTATTAGCAAATCAACAAAAGTTCCTCCTCAAAAAAGTACTAGCAAATCAACAAAAAACCGGCTCCTCGGACAAACGATATCGATTTTTACTTGCCAAAAAAAGGAACCAGTTCCTCAGAAAAATAATGTTGAAGGTTCCAGTGACCGGATTGGAACCGGTTCTTTTTAACCGGGACAGGAATATCGGCTATCTCTAAATAAGAATCAAAAATAAAAATTAACATTTTAATGAGATAGATTTTTTTGCTAAGTGGTAAAAAGTTCGACTACGAATCCATAGGTAGCGGGTTCTAGCCGTATTTGATCAATATGTGTCATAACACATTTAATTCATATAAAATAATGTATAGTATATTTTCAGCACGTTCCAAAGTGGTAGATACTCCGCCGTGGCGAAAGACCACCATTCAGAATCGAAACGTTGCTTGAATTGGCTTTAGCCGTGTTTGGTGATCAGATCTGAATAGCCAGGTACTTCCCAACCTTCCTCTTCCCCATGTCCCTCTCCTCCCTAATACCTTAATCTTCACAACATACCCCAATCGGGGTGCCATTGTCTCACTGTCTCTAGATGGTTGAGACAGTTGGGACTCTTAATAATAATAATAATAATTGGCTGATTTATATGGCGCCGTTTTCGTGACAGAGACATCACTTCAAGGGCACTTTACAGCATAATTAACATAATAATAAATCTGAGACATGTTATTAAACTATGCATAATACTTCTAGTGACTTACAACTAACATTTTTACATTAGTTAACAGTTTAGTATTTACGCACACGTCAAAAGGGACATAGTGAGTAGATCGTAAAGTAGCGTAATCGGAATAAAATTTCAAACTTTTTTACGTATGAGCGAAAATTAGCATTTGTAATTTTTCTAATTATGTACAGAAGACGGCTTAACGTATTAATAATATAGATTAACACATATATATATACGAGTATATATAATGGTTGTTGCCCGTGCTGTCGGACATAGGGTAGAACAAAAATAAAGTGAGTAATAGTTAACCATATATATAAACTATGTATGGCACTCGGACTGAGTGATCAAAACTCTAGTGAAGTAAATTGACGTTTTTGTGGGTGTGATAATTTAAAAAGGGGTGTCTTTAGTTTTGCTCTGAACTCAATTGAGCTGTCGATCTTTCGCAAATGTGATAGTTTTGAATCTCAAATCTTGTGCGGTATTAACTGTAAAAATAATAGAGCCATTTCATGCAACGTTTCAATTCTGAATACTTGTATGTCAACAGCACATATTATGCCGTATATATGTAGAATAAATAAATAAATTTCAACCAGCGTGTTCCGCATATAAAAATACATATATTTTCACGTGAAACAGCACGTGTCCCAAATAACTAAACTAAGTGAAAATATGGGAACGCAATATTTGAGGATGTTCCGAGTCTGAAGGAAGGTAAAGAGATGGAGAAGAGGAAGCTAAGTACCTGCCTATTTAGATCTAGTCACTAAATAGGGCTTTTTAACTATTTCAAGCAACGTTACTATTCTTAATGGTAGCCTCTAACTAGGGCGACACTAAGAGTATCTTCCCCTCTGGAACAATGTACAAATAAAGAATAAATTATATTTTGTAAATTATGTTTGTTTGTTTTTTTTACTGACCAAGCTGGGTTTTGAACCCATGACTTCTTGTACAGAGCCAAAAATCCTACCGCTTTGTCACGGTGCTCGTCGTTTAGCTCAATCCTGTTCATTTATTTAATTTAAATATGAATTTAGTTTAAACATTAATTTCAGTACACATTAATTTAATTTAAACATTAATTTAAGTTAAACAATAATATGATTTAAAGATTTATTTAATTTAAACATCGATTTAATTTAAATATTAATTTAATTTAAACGTTAATTTAATTTAAACATTAATTTAATTTATGTATTAATTTGTTCCAAACCACTTCAACACAATTTTTCAAAGTTTTAATTATGTCTTGACATAAAAATGAAGAAGTCCTTTAGAAACTGGTCGACAATTATACTAATACAGGGGTAGCAAAAGAACGTGGAATGTATCATAGCTAAATCCATTTCAAGCAATTCAAAACTTTCCATTCTGAATAGTGTCCTCCCATCAGAGTGATTTCAAAAATATTTTCCATTCGTGAATCAGGTGCTAACACGCCATTGGAATTAAATTTATTTAGATTCTATGGGTGAAAACTCATATTTAAATTATTTTGACCTCGCCAGGTTTTGAACTCGCAACCTTCGCTCTGCTACGGAGGTAGTATGTTTCAATTATAAGATTTACTTTTAACGCGTATCTATAAAACTAAGCGATGTGATGGCGACAAGATCAAAAGCAGACTCTGAACCAATAATTCAATCTAATAGTGATGGGCAGAAATGAAACACTCGTTTACGAAACATTCATAATCGAACGAAAGTTCGATTCACCCCACGAGGATATCGACTGAAGAATTGCCTGTTAGCTTCGCACGACAGAATATGCTAAAAAAATGGCAATCGGAACATACAGGACATGATAAAATAAAACATAACAAAACACAATATTTTAAAACAAAACAATGATAAAACAAAGCATAGAAGAAAAAGATCACCGAAAAATAAAACATTTATTTTTTATGATAAAAGCGTTATTTTGGTGGTGTGTTTAAACAAGGAATTCGTATTTTAGTATCTGCCCGAGGGTTCAAGATAGCAAGATTTGAATTCGACTTTATTCATACTTTTTTAGAAGATTCAACAGTTCTTTTGACATATCAGAGATGGCAGCACTTTCGTGTGTAGATTTTACGGTATTAATACAAAACAAACTAACCAGCACTTCGTTTACTGTCATCACTCAATTCTGTCTTGGCACACACTCTTTGTTTCATTCTATGGTTGACATCTAGGGTTTTTTTATCCAGCTAAGATCTTTTCCCTAAGAACTCACTAATGTAAACTTAAATTCAGTCAATTAAATGCAACCATCAGATGGTGATGGTAATAGGGCCTAATGAGCCGCAGTACCAGTTAGATAGACATTATGAGGGGTATTTGTATAAGCCCCAGCTAGTTAGAAAAGGATTACGAAATAATTCATAAAATCAAAAATCGAAAAATCATGGTTGATATCTAAAAATGGTGTCACAGCGGTTCAAGGCCAACTAGCGCCCTGTGCACTAAATATTGAATACATTTTCGCTAGTCGTTCAATGCACAGCGATGCTGCCAGCGCAATAAAAAAAACATACTTACCCCATGATGTGGATAATTTTAAAATGATATGGGGAAATTGCAATATGATTTAGAGAATATTTGAAGTAAATTTAAATAAGATCTTTATTTTAACGACGCCCCTTCAGAGATGGCGCCTATGATTTTGCACAGTTTGAACGTATGGTGGATTCGGCGTTCCTGCGGTTCCAACTACCGAGAAACCGTTTATTTATTCAGTTACTTTTGGTGCCAGATAGGTTCCAAGAAAAAGAATGGTGAGCCATGTTTATATTTGGTTCCTATGAGGAGAGGGTTGTCAGAGTTTAAATGCACGTTTCTGCGTTTCATAAGAATGTTTCGATCATTTCGAAAATTATATCTAGCTGTTGCCCATCCCTACAATCTGCTAAGTATTTACAAAGTAATTTGATTCGATAAAGGAATCGTTCCTAAGAAACCGTCCCGTCTCGCGAAAGTAATGCGGAGTTTCTCGTGCTTCTCGGAGACGCGATAGTAGATGGGAGAGGTAATGAGATTAAGGAGGATGGAGGAAGGAGAAGAATGGGAGAGAACGGGATAATTTGGTCAACCGATGTTTCATATTGGCGCCCGCAAACACAGAACAAAGTTTGATTACATTTTCGGCCGCGAAAATTATTGATGAAATATTTTAATTAACATGGTTGACTTAATTTTGTTTTCGGCCTTTGTAAATTACTCCCAGCTCGTGATTTGAAAACAACTTTTCTTTTTTTGATTTTTAAACAAAATTTTATCAACTTTATCTGTATCTATGTACAGTGTTCACCTGAATTGGTTTGCCGGATCAAATCCATAGTCTCAGTATCTCCCTGGTGAGATGTCACAGTTTAAAACAGAAATGTTGCTTAAAATGACTTGAGCCGTGGTTAGTGACCAGATTTGAATAACCAGGTATTTTCTAATCCTCTCAACTCCATCTCTTTCCCCTCTCCACTCTTTTCGGTCTAAAGATTTACCATTCAACATACTCAAATTTTGTGTGCCATTGTTTTATTTATGCGACATTCACATTGGTTAAAGTTATTCTATGGTTTTAAAAATACTGTGTAACTTTGCCCCTTTGTTTATTAGGTAAGTACAACTCCGGACTGGCGCGTTTTAAACTAAATCAAAGATTTAAATCTGGATCTGATAAAACCATTGATTGATGTCAATATTTATATTTATTTATTTGTATAGTGAATACCACACAAGAGTCCCAACCGTCTAGAGCCATTGAGACTATGGCATCCCTAATTGGGGTATGTTGTGAGGCTGAAGGTAAAAAGGAGGGGAAGAAGATGAAGAAGAAGTAAAGGAAGAGGAAGGTTGGAAAGTACCTGGATTCAGATCTGGTCACCAAACACGGCAAAAGCCATTTAAAGCAACGTTTTGATTTTAAATGGTGGTATATCACCAGGGCGATACTTAAAGTATCTACCACTCTGGAACGTGCCGCAAATGTACTATGTATTATATTATATTAATTAAATGTGTTATGACACATATCAATTGAATAAAAATTATCTGCGCACGCCGAGATTAAGCCCCGCGACCTTTGGATAAAATAATATCTTATGACAGTTGAAAAAATTATACGTTTTCGCTTTCAATAAACTTTTATACCAGTGATCAAGTAATAGTAGTAGACAACTAATTAACCATCACGCTGTTTCCCCGTAAAAGTAGGCAGAGAGGACAGACCGCCATACAACTCTGTCTTGGTAAACACTCCTTGCTTCGTTCACATTCATACATCGCCTCAGTCACACTCATCTCTTGACATGACCCGATTCAAGTATTTGATTTACTTTATCGCACGATGTCTTCCTCGGGCATTATCGACTTCTTCTTCCATTCACTTTCGCATTCTATATTCTTTTCACACTCCTCTCTACGTTCATTTGCTCTACATGCCCAAACCATCTTAACGTCCCTTTCTTGATCCTATTCATTACGCTTACATCAGCCTTGCATTCTTTCCGGATATCCACATTTTTAATACGGTCATACCTCTCAGAGATCTCATTTCCACAGCATTCAGTCTATTTTTATCCTTCCTATGCCAGTTCCATGCCTCACTGCCATACATCAGGCTTAGTATAAGTACTCCATTGTAGACTGCTAGTTTCGCTTCTTTTGACAATTTGCCCCAAAAATGTTCAGTCCTCCAATGGAGTTTCCTGCATTCACCCTTCTTTCAATATCCTTATCGGTCTTTCCGTCTCTCGTAAACATACTTCTTAAATACACAATTAGACAACTTGAGTCTATTTTATAGATTTTATAATATAATGAAGCCTAATTTGAATAACTACCAGCATTCATCTCCTACGCACCAGTGCACAAAAGAGAAACTTGGAAAAAGACGGACGAGGGCGGAATACCCCTCATTGATTTCAGAAGCATGAAAACGAGCTTTTCCTGCAATACGACACGCATGCTAAACGAGCTTACACCACTCGTATTTCATCCGGAATTAACAAATCTCTTCTTACAGCCCCACACGTGCCAATTTAGTACTCATGGCTTTACTCGGTACATGAAAGCTCTCGTGAAGAGTAACTTAAAATTATGTTAGCCAATCAATCGAACAATACGAGAAAAAAACGTAAGATAAATCTAATTTTCATTCACTCAAAACTGAATAACATATGTATAAATTATCTCAAAATAGCCTCCATGACCTTTAGCCTAACCCTTTTCAAAATAATATTCAACTGAGTTTGACAAGGTGTCAGCTTTTTGGGTTGTGACTAGCGTTGTGACCGCTTTGAAAGAACTCCTTCAAAGAACTATTTCTTTTGGCAACAGTTCCTACTTCATTCATTGTTCATTGAACAAATACTTCAATTGAAGTCGGTAGTTCATTTTAGCGTTCATTCATTTCATTAACTTCATTTCATTGAACAAATACTTCAATTGAAAAGTTGGTAGTTCATTTTAGCCTTCATACATTTCTTTGAAAAAATACTTCAATTGAAGGCGGTAGTTCACTCATTTCATTGAAAGAAGTACTTCAATTCGCAGCAGTACAGTTGCGAAGGTGAACTTTATTTTGATGAAGAACCGGTTCCAGTTCTTTTTACTTTGAAATCTCTACCGACTAGTACGTGCTTTTCGGCGAGGGACCAGTTCCACTTCTTTCCATTTCCAAAGCGCTACCGACTAGTACGTGCTTTTTCAGCAAGGAACCGGTTCTAGAAAGAACTGAACAAATAACCGGATAAATTCAAATCTCTTTTTTGCGAGTTCGACTTCAATTGAAGTGTGCACTTCGAAGGGTTCATTTTAAAGAACTAACAATTCGTGAAGCATTCACAAAACATTGAAGTTTTTCCCAACGCTAGTTGTGACACTATATTTCAACACGACAACGAATTATTTTTAAGAACGCGCTAATAAAAAAATATTGGGTCGCTCTAACAACATATTCACCTAACGAGTGTATCAAAAATACATTGTTTTCGTAAACAAAAAACGCAATACGTATCTTATCGTATAGTTGCAATGATGAAAGATTGAGTATTGAGTAGAGAGTAAGTAAACTGTAAAGTACTTACGTCTTATTTAAACTAGGAATTAATATGTGATAATAGAAAATAAGACCTGTACAGCGCCCTTGGGGTATTTTTTTACAAAAACAGCGCTATACAAATTATATAAATATTATTAATATTATTACTGAAATTTATTTCTGCAGCTAAGTTTTCTGTGTAGCTCGTTAAATAAAAAAAGAAATCCTCTTTATTTTTAGCTTCTGCTGCGAACTTTAAGCCATTTTTACGACTTCATAAAAAATATTCTCAAGTTAAGACTGTAAATAATTCACAGCAGGCTGTTTTCATAAATTTCATAAAAAGGGCAATCTAAGAGGCAGTCTCCTCTCAGAGCGACAAATGTAAATAACTAATATATAAATATCAATTATGTAATTATAGCTGTAGTTTTAGGTATTTAGATAGCGGTAGACACTCTAAGTATCGCCCTGATGAAAGACCACAATTTAGAATTAAAACGTTACTTGAAATGACTTTAGCCGTGTTTGGTGACCAGATCTGAATGGCCAGGTACTTCCCAACCTTTATATTTCCCATCTCCTTCCCCTCCCCACTAACCTCAACCTCACAACATACCCCATTTAGGTATGGCCATCACTGGCTCTAGACGGTTCGGAGCAGTTGAGACTTTTGTATGGAATTTATTTATTTATTTACGCCCGTTATGGGCTTTTACACAAATGTAAACATTTAAAAAAAAACAATAACCTTACTAGTGCAAAAAAATATTGTAAAATAAAAATAAAAAAGAGTGTTGAACAGCAAATACAAAATTTGTATATGAAAATAACTAATAATATTTAACAAATAATAGGTCCAACTTTTAGTTTTAACTTTAGTTTATCTATTTAGTTTGATATTGACGTGTTAAATATATCAGCGACATCGAAGTATGTGTTTCCCAGCTGTTGCATTCGTCGCATAGGCGTGTTGAATTGCGAGGTTGAAGCAGAATTACTATAATAGTACGGTAGGTACTGCCTTATAAATATAAAAAATAACTATAAAAAAATATTATTATTTTTAGAGATTGGCCATCATTGCTGAGTTTTTTCACTGCAAACTGCAGCCCGGGACAAATCGGTGAAACTGCAGATTTAAAGCGACTAGGCGTGATGTCTTCCTCCACCAAGTCTTCCATTAATGTTCTCTGGAGTATCGCGTTAACTTGTATTTGTCATAGATTTGTATGGTAGATTTATACAGTAGATACTCTCACTATCACTCTGGTGAAAGACCACCATTCAGAATCGAAACTTTGCTTTATATGGTCATGTTTGGTAACTGTTCTGAAAAGCCAGGTACCCACCCAACCTTCCTCATCTCGTCTCCTTTCTCTCCCTCACCCCTTCAACCTCACAACATACCCCGATTGGGGGTGCCATAGTCTCACTGGCAGTTGAGACCCTTCTGCGATATTAACTTTTTTTAATATATATTTTTTTACAGTGAATACCCCACAAGAGCCTTAACTGTCTAGAGCCAACAAGACTATGGCATCCCTAATTGGGGTATGTTGTGAGGTTGAAGTTTGTGGGGAGGGAAAGGAAATGGGGAAGAGGAAATTTAGAAAGTACCTGGCTATTCATTACCGGTCACCAATACGGTTTAAGCCATTTAAACCAACGTTTCAATTCTGAATGGTGGTCTTTCAGCAGGGCGATACTTAGAGTATCTACCACTCTGGAACGTGCCGCAAAAATACTCTACATTATTTTATATGAATTGAATGTGTTATTAATTGACTTTTTTGCGCACTTCGGGATTGAACCCGTGACCTTTGGATTCGTAGTAGGGCATCTTACCACTCGATCACGCAGGCTGTTCATGAAAAAAAAAGGTATTGTAGTCTTATTATTTTTTTGGATTGGTTTATTTTATGCATTTTTTTAGTTGTTTTTTTTAAGAGAAAAACAAATAATATACTTTACGCCTATTCGTTATACTTTCTAAAAACTATTTTCGTAGACTTTATATCACTTTTTTATTTTTGAATCATCTTCCTCGTGATAATTTTTACAAAACTTATTATTCTCACACGTGTATCACTGTTTTGAATTCTCTGCACTTGAATAACATTGTGTGTTCAACATAAAAACATTTGTATTTCAAACAATGTCCGCTACATTAAATATTTGAGCATCTGGTCGTTCCGAGCAATACAACGGACCAAAATACCAGGAGACATTCAAACGAACCACTTACTTTAATTTCACTTACGTGTTATGCGGTCAATTAATAATTATATTCGAAGTTATATGAAGTAATGTTTGATCTTTGAGCTGCAATAATTGTTTCAATGAGAACATGTACAAACTTTTGTAAAGGGAAAGGAGATGAATAAGGGAAAGGTAGATAATTAGATGACAATTCAGATCTGGTCACCAAACACGACTGATGACACTTCAAGTAAAGACAATACTGAGACATATCTAACACTATTTACATATTTGATTCGTAAAATATAATTAAACTATCTTGATCCGTTAAACAAATTCATCATACTTTTGGTAATTAACTTCACGCTTGGGAGTAATTTAAAAAACATGACTCCTAAATGGGGTCACATTTTTTTTTATTTTACAGAAATGGAAAAATAACTTTGTAAAAGATTACGGATATTATTTTATGTTTTTATGACCGACCGGTTTCGGTTAGCCTAACTATCATCAGGGTATAAAATTAAACTTAACGAAAAATACAAAGTGTGCCATTATGTTTATACATATATACAGAGTGAGAACAAAATATAAAATAAAATAACAGAACAATGAGAAAACAATAGAATGACATTTAAATGATCAAAAAGGAAAATAGAGAAAGAGACAGATGATTTGAATTGAAAGAGACAAAACGGTTACTGAGAAGGTGATTAAAAAATAATTATAAATTTAACGAGTTTATAGGGAATATACCTAATATTGGACTGCTGGGCAAATTTACATGAATTTTAATGGCTTTTTTATTTCTTCTTAATTATTTAATCTGATGCCGTGATTATTTTTGTGAAGAATAAATACTATTATTTTAAGTTTATCCTAATCAAACGCACTTGAGGTGAAATATCACAAAACTGAGCAATATAAATGAAATTTTATTATTATTATTAAGTTTATCCAATGTCAGCAAATATTTCGAATACAGTTCAAGACAAATATACGCAAAATACCTTACTTGATTCAACTGATATCGGTGAGTTACTTACAGCAGATATGCGTAAGGTCACTGTTGACAAACTTGTACCAATATTTTTTTTCACTTATTAAAGCTTTTCTAAATAAACTGGCAAAAAATATATTATAGTCTCGTTATAATACCAAATATCGCATGCAGAATAGATCGAGAGAGAATAATCTTATGTTTATGCAGATATGAAAGAAATCACCATTTTTATGAGATGAAAATCTTTCTTTATGCATGCATTAATCTACGTTTATCATGCTAAACAAGCTTCGCAGATTCAATCGCTTGAACCGAGTATTAACATATTTTCGGGGTACCTCTAACAGTACCTTAAAGGTGAAAAATCTTCAGTGATCTTCTCGTCTTCTCGAGGACACTAACCCATCAACCCTCTCGTGGATTTCACCCCTAAAATAGGCTTTCACGACGTCGAGGGGTAATGAATTGAAAGGCGACCTCTGAGGGACGTCTCAAAGTTACAGAAAGGGCGGATGTACACTGAATTCGAGGGTTTGCGTCCTGGATGTCAAAATACTCTTCTTTACAGGGTTGCCACCCTCTTTTCCAACCCGCGATACGACCCAACTGAGATACGACGATTCGCTTATGTAACCGCTTTCATTTGGATCAGTGTTTCCCAAACTTACGATGTATCTCGTTTACTTGAGGCGATATTTCACCCTAATGGCGCTGTATAAATTAGTCAAGTATTATTTTTCTCCTTACTTGTAACCGTACAACTCAATGTCCTTACTGGCAACTGAAAACCATATTTTCATTGCCTTTAAATATTTATTGTTCTTTTGTAACTTTTCATATTTACACTGTTTGCATTTTTAGAATCGTTTACTTATAATACTTAATATGAATGTTTTTAAGTACGAACATATTAATTGTCCTCAATCTAATTTTCTTTTCTTTGATTTAACAGGCATGTTAATATGAACTCATACGTTTCATCTGGATTTTTATACCCTTAGCTTCTGGTAAATTGTTTTTTTTAATCTGTTGATGTACACATGCACTGTTATACCCATATCTGAACCTCTTTCTCTCATGATTTATGAAAACTATCATGATTTTAGATAGTTTTTATTTTTATACATATTATAAATTATTTTCTCCTTGTAATTAGTCTTATTAGCATAATCAATTAAGTATGAAGCACACTTGAGGTCAAATATCACAAAACTGCGCTGAACTTTCTGATTCCTTACAGCATAAGGAATCAAAAGACACCCATAAATCGAAAAAAAATATGACTTGTTATAGTATTGAACTAGCACAGCGATATTATAAAGATGCATTTTACAGTGATACAAGAGTAAATAATTTCTTAATATGAAAAGTAAGAATGAGTAGTAAACATAAGTATTACGTACATTGTATTTGCATGATTACATTAAAATAAATATTGATTGAAGACACGTGGTATTATTGCTTTCTTTTATCTGCATTCAGTGCAATTAAATACATCAACCATATGTGATAGAATACTTTTTTATAGTGAATACCGCACAAGAGTCCCAACTGTCTAGAGCCAGTGAAACTATGGCATCCCCAATCGGGGTATGTTGTGAGGCTGAAGGTAGTGGGGAGGGGAAGTAATTGGGGAAGAGGAAGGTTAAGAAGTACCTGGCTATTCATATCTGGTCACCAAACACGGCTGAAGCCATTTAAAGCAACGTTTTGATTCTGAATGGTGGTTTTTCACACGATACTGAGATTATCTACCACGCTGGAACGTGCCGCAAATATATTATACCTATATTGTTTTTAATTAATTAAATGTGTTATGACAAATATCAACTAAATAAAATTTATTTGTGCACGCCGGGTTTGAACCCGCGACCTCTGGATTCGTAGTCGAGCGTCTTACCACTCGAACATGGAGGCCGTCAATACTGTCGGGAGGTACGTTGAGAAATTTAAACACACATAGCCATAGCCTTTTCGAATTCAATTTTGTTACTGATAATTCTGTAACTGAATTGTGGTCTGTAGTATATTCCGCTCTACTGGCGTTAATAAATTAAAAAGATAATTAGACATCATCTACATCTAACGTTTGAGATTAAAGTGGATTTTTCCACCAATTAAATTCGTGCAATAGAGCCTGCGGCGTTCTCCCAGGAAAGTTTTCTCAAAGTTCCATAATATATCTTTGTGATATTATAACTTCTCGTGGAGTGTTTTGGAAAGGATGGGAGGATGGAATCGAGACTTGAAGAGTCCTTTGTTGAAATAACAGGAAGGAAATAAAGGAACGGATCTTATTGTTTCAACTATTGTTTGTAAGTTATAAGGTTGTATCGTGAGGTATTGGTCTGAACCAATGACTTAACTTTTTTATTAAAAATAATAACAACCGGCTCGATTCCTCTGAATTAGTTTCGTTATCTACCACATAAAGTGCCCTGAACTATTAAATTTGATTTCATTTCATGTTCCTAGCAAGACGGTTACAAGGCAGTACCTACCGTACTATTGTAGCAATTCTGCTTTAACCTCGCAATTCAACACGCCAATGCGACGAATGCAACAGCTGGGAAACACATACTCCGATCTCGCTGATATATTTAACACGTCAATATCAAACTATAAGTCTAATTTAGTACAGGTGTCATCTGGCAGAGCTAAACTAAAAGTTGGACCTGTTATTTATTTATTTTTTCTTTTTTTTACAATATTTTTGAACCTGTTGTTTATTATATATTATTAGTTATTTTCATCTACAATATTTTGTATCTGCTATTCAATACTCTTTTTTATTTTTATTTTACAATATTTTTTGCACTAATGAGGTTCTTGTTTTAAAAAATAAATAAAAATGTTAACATTTGTGTAAAAGCCCATAACGGGCGTAAATAAATAAATATCTAGAAAATCAACTTCTCACGTTACCTTTTATTACACCAATATGGGCACTACCTAACGCAGAATACAATCAATAATTCATCGCCGGCATCGATTAGGGAATGAATATTATCATATCGATGACGCTATGGTCTGTGGAAGTTAATTATGGTACAAGAGTAGAATTAAAGAAGGTTTGTCTACAATGTATCAATAGACAAATCTATACCCTATAACTGAATTTTATGTTAAATATCGGTAAATATTACCACGTCTATTGTGTTAACCTTTTTATTTATTAATTGACTCAAGTTTTTGGTTTACTTGATCGCGCCATGTCTTCTTCGGGCTTCCCCGACTTTGGAAGAAGAAGTCGGGGACGACCGAGGAATGCGTGTAATGATCAAGTGAATCAAATACTTCAGTCGGGACATGTAAAGAGTCAGAAGAGCAGAAGAGTATTTATGAGACGATGTATGAATGTGAAGGTAGCAAGGAACCTGTGCCAAGACAGAGTTGTATTGTGGTCCGTCATCTCTGTAGACAGAGAGGGGTAGACCCCTGCTGTGAAATGGCGTGATGGTTAGTTAGTTATCTTTATTTTGCATTATTTTGTCACACACTAATCAAGAACTTTAACTTTTACCTTTATAAAATATACGTTTTGTCTGTTTTCGTCTGTTGTAATCTTTTCATTACTATTTTGTATTAATACTTTATAGGAACGCATTTAAATCAATATTTTGGAATTCATATATTTTAAACTTTGACATGAAGCACTCCCTTTCTGGTAAGACAAAATTAAATTATAAATAAAAGTAACTTTGTTTTACGACCACTTTATTGGATACATACACCAACCGGTTTCGGCTCTACCTGAACCTTCTTCAGGGTGGAATGAAGATACATTGTATTGTTGAATAATTATATACGTAGATAATATAATATAAAATGGAAATGAAAAGATTACAATAGATGAAAACAGACAAAAGTATATATTTTAAAGTTAAGGTTAAACATCACAAAACTGCGCTTTTTAAGTTCGCTGTTATTATTATTATTAATAATACAATCAATAATACCATTTTAAGAATATACTGCTTAATATGGTCAACAGGCAGCCAAAGGAGGATCAAAAGCTTACAAAAAATGAAAAAAAAAATCTTAAAACAAAGTTACTTTTATTTCTATTCATATAATTTACTTCGATGTCATTTATTCCGCAATATAACATACAATGCTACTGGTAATTTACCTTTATATCTCTTTTCTTTGCTCCTACTTAGCAGTACCTTGAGTTGGTATTATTTTTTTACTTTGTCTTCTCTTGTGTACATACTTCTTACTAACTAATTTTACTGTACTTCTTCATTACTTAGTTGCATTTCAATGGCACATGTTGTGCCATATATATGTAAAAATACAAATGAAATAAAAAATGATAGGCGATTTAATGTTTTTTTGTTAAATATCTGCTTTATGTGTAACTTCAAATAAAAATTGATCCGCACAAATCCAATCCAAGGAGTACTGGACTGTTCCAAGACGTAAACGCTGTCACCATATTATTAAAAAAAAACTGCTTTTTTCCCATGTGTTAAATAAATGTATTTTTTATAACATCATTTTTTCGATTACCTCAAAAAATATATTTTGGCTGGTATTATCGCAGTGAAATTAAATGCATACCGTTTTCTGATAAAGCCATCCTGTCTTACTGTGAGATTTGGATTAATACACCTCACAAAAGGGGTAAGCGGGATATGGATCGCACATTATCAAAATGAAAAAATACATATTAGATGAGTGGATAAATTTGTCCGGAACATCTCAAATTTCGAAAGAATTCTCAAAGGGAAAATAATTTGTATATGTGAGAAGGTTCGACTTGACACTCTAGGGGTATTAAATATCAATATAATCAAATATATTAAATTATTTCGATGGAACACTTTGTTACGATTCGCACGAAAATCAGCGATGAATATTTTGAGATGAAGAAGGTTTTATTTACCTTCATTGTTCACGCTTATACCGCGAAATTTCAGCGGGTGATTTTACTGATAACTCATAATATTTTTTTATTTTTTTTCCAGTGGAGTATTTGTTATCAGTTTATATAATGAGATTTAATAGTAAAAAGTAAATCTAGACTTCAAAATTAACTATCTTTACATAAAGTAAGTAGTAAGTAATATGTTTGTTTATAAAAGCAAATTGTGAGGTTACTGCCGAAAGTTGATAGTTTACAAAAAAATATTAATTATGAGAAATTATGTAAATGTTAATTTTTTTTTAATGCATTCACTTGCTCTTTAACTATCGTATTGTTGTTAGTGTTTTTTACGATATTTTTTTTGTCTAATAAATATAAAAAAATATAGTTACAAAGTTTTTCAACAAAAAACAGTAGTTTCTGACGGCCTGCATGGTCGAATGGTAAGACGCTCGACTACGAATCCAAAGGTCGCGGTTTCAAACCCGGCGTGCGCAAATAAATTTTATATAATTAATATGTGTCATACCACATTTAGTTCATATAAAATAATATTTGGTATGTTTGCGGCACTTTTCAGAGTGGTAGATACTCTAAGTATCGCCCTGGTGAAATACCACCATTCAGAATTGAAACGTTGCTTGAAATGGCTTTAGCCGTGTTTGGTGACCAGATCTGAATAGTCAGGTACTTTCCAACCTTCCTCTTCTCTATCTCCTTCCCTTCCCCACTTCCTTCAGCCTCACAACATACCCTTATTGGAGATGCCATAGTTTCACTGGCTCTAGACGGTTGGGAGCAGGTGGGACTCTTGTGTTATATTCTCTATAAAAAAAGTGTAAAATCTACCTAACAATATAAGAGAGGACCCAAACTTATTTCAGACTTAGATTTAAATACATTAACAATAATATCATCTTTTTTTAATATTTTTTTTTTTCGTAAGAAGCAATTATATACTGTCTCACTCTATCATTAACTGTTGTACCTATATATACCTGTAACCTCTGTATTTTTCTTTAGTTATTATATGTGCCCTGACGAAGCTTGATCCAAGCGAAACCGGTTGACCTTCATCATAATTAATTCTGTGGTTTTAAAACAAAGTATTATTTTAGTATTAAAATAATATCATCGCTTCAATTATTATTAACCACACGGAATGTAATTTTTAAAGTAAACGATATAATTTTTTTAAATTTAGTAATTTCACCACGAAAAATAACTAATACATTCAAATGTTTACATGTACTATATAAAATAGATATGAAGCGTCGATAGGATGCTTTATTGGCACTATTCCCATTACATATAAAAAGCTTTCAAACAAAACTTTTCTTATATTTCAAAGACACTATTGATCAGCTAACAACTTCTAAATTTACTGAATAACTTCGGTAAAAATATATATTCATCTGACGCAGCACTAGAGTTAAAAATAAGCTTTCAACCGGTGTGCAAATTGTACAATTTGCATTATATGTATGTTGGTAGGAAGGATACATAAATGAATTGACAATGCACATTGTTAGAATGTGGTTTAGTATCATAAATTGATTTTTCGGAAAGTTCTTTTTGTTGTTGAATTCACTGATGGAAAAATCTATTTGTTAAGGATTCACTGATGGAAAAAAACTATTTGTTAGGGCTTCACTGATGGAAAAAAACTATAAGTTAGGGCTTCACTGATGGAAAAAATCTATTTGTTAGGGCTTCACTGATGGAAAAATCTATTTGTTAGGGATTCACTGATGGAAAAAAAACTATTTGTTAGGGCTTCACTGGTGGAAAAAAACTATAAGTTAGGGCTTCACTGATGGAAAAAATCTATTTGTTAGGGCTTCACTGATAGAAAAATTTATTTGTTAGGGCTTCACTGATGGAAAAAAACTATTTGTTAGGGCTTCACTGATGGAAAAAAAACTATAAGTTAGGGCTTCACTGATGGAAAAAATCTATTTGTTAGGGCTTCACTGATGGAAAAATCTATTTGTTAGGGCTTCACTGATGGAAAAAAAACTATTTGTTAGGGCTTCACTGATGGAAAAAAAACTGATAGTTAGGGCTTCACTGATGGAAAAAAACTATTTGCTATGCCTTCACTGATGGAAAAAAACTAAAACTTTGAGTGTGAGTGAAATAATTTATGTTTGTTTTTATCGATCAGTGATTAAAAGTTAACTGTGACTAAAAATAAAATAGACAAACTAAAAAATTGACTTAAAAGTAGCTGCAAGTAATCGCTTCAATATTTATCTATAAAAAATTACTGGGTTCCAAGTACCTGAGTAAAAGAAGCTGATTGCTCAAATTCAAGACGAAAATACGGCCAGTAGTACGCTCGTGAGACTCGCTGCCTAAATCACCATGGAAACCATCCGGCAGACTAACAACGCAGAACCTCTTCATGAAAAAGAATCACTAAGATTCATAATGAACCATAAGCTCTGTTGGATTTTAAAGTGTTAAATTATTAGGTTCTTACCTTCATGTTTTTTCACCCAAGTTTCCTACTTATCCAACCGTTTCGCTATTCGAATTCCGTATTCAACAACACCGTGTTCAAAACAATTGACAATCAAACAGAAGAGTTTTGATGTCGAAAAACGTGCAGCTCGTTCGTTTTCCAAATAATATAAAATAACGCTGGTGTTTTGTGAATAAAAAGACTTAAATCAGTGTGGTGTATTCGTTTCGTTAATAATGCAATTGTTTGAGAAGGCTTCAATAACTTTTAACTTCAACTTCATCGGTGAGTGAATGGTTTCCTATTTTTTCTTCATTACATACATCTTTACACATGCTAGAATTAAACACTTCAATAAAATAGTATGGTTTATTGTTTACACTATTTTCAAAATTCATTTGAAGCTGAAAACACATTGATGAGAAAGAAGTGAACTGACTTCGTGGAAGAAGATTGAAGAAGAGAAGTCCTTAGAACTGAAAAATTACTAGTGAGAAGATTAGGTGAAGAACGTTTGTAAAATAAGCCAAATACCATGCTTGGAGGTAATGCCTGTGTAGGCTCTCGATTCATCGAAATTAAATCCTTATCAACACTTATTATAGATACTTTTCTTGTAGCAACTTCCAAAGTTAAGTGACTTCAAAACAAAAATTAAGTAGACATAAATCATTAGACCTAAGGACTTTATGGTGATATAATTTCTATTTTTTTTTAAATCTGTAAACCGTGTGTCAACAATTTGTTTATTAAGAGCCAAAAAGAATATTTAAATTTATTCAAATGATAACACATTATGCACGCAACAGCAATAAGGTATAATATCAAGGATTTTAATTATGTTTTTTTTTACAATCAGTTATTAGAGTCCATTAAGGGTGGTTAAATAATTTTACAACTCAAATCCAAAAGTATTATTACCATGCATAAATCAAAAACTAGGATAGACATAAATGTACTAAAATTCTTGGTTTCACTTCACACGTGTATATGATTAAATGTTAAATAGGGTTTGCCACGTGCAACTAATAAATGAACATTGAAATTGGAAAGAAAAAAAAACACAAGGACAGAAATGTTAAATTAAATCTAATTTTAAACACAATCAATAAAATAATTCATTTGGCTTACTCGGATGTGTCATTTGCGTAATCAAATAGATGTTTCTACAAATAATATTTTGGTGTTCGGCCGGGAGAAGGTTCATGCAGGGCGGATGGACGAAGAAATGACTGTCTGGGAAGTTTATGACGCGCTAGTGGATGAAAAAAGAAATCGGGGATGCCAGAGGAAGACAGTGCACGAGTAAGTGAATTATATTTTTGAGAGTCGGATCATAATTTAGAATAACGGAAGAACATATGCGACGATGCTGGCCATGTCCTCCATCATTGCACAGGCAACATCTTCCGCTTATTATGATGGCAGTGGGAGTTTTTCAAATATTGACAGGTTATTCGTAATCCGGGAATGTTTGCCTCTTAAAAGATGGAAATATAAAGAGGGATTGTAAGCAAAGAGTGTGTGCCAAAACAGAGTTGTGTGGCATTCCATTATCTCTGCCTACCCCTACTCAGAAATGATATGATGGTTGGTTAGTTCGTGCTTCACCCCTCGTCTCTTTCCTGTTAGCCCATCTTTTTTGCCGTATCTATAATTCAGACTATTTAGTCTCTCGAGAGACTGTTTTGGTACTCTGTGACATTGCATGTATTATTTATACCACTTTATATTCGATGCAATCAAAGGTGTTGACCATATTGTATAAATAAACCTAATGCTCATAAAAGAGAGTGTTTAAGTACGATGAAGTATGACGTAGGAGGAATATTTAAAAATATCGATGGATTTACGCAACAAAGACCTATTTTTGTGAAAATAAACAAACATCAGTTATATGGCTCATTCGTGCGCAGTCCGAACTGACTTAACCTATTTTATCCAGTTCTTATCGAGGGTGAAATCTCCGAACGTTGGAAATTCAGAATAAAAATGTTTGTATAGTTTTGTTAACGGGCACAAGGATGATCCTTGTCGGTGTACTGGTCAATGTAAAACAGACACAGAAGCAAAATTACATGAGCTTGTTCGGTGGCCACTAAATTTCACCCAGAAGCAGAATATGAACCAAATAATTTCATTTCATTTCAATCATAATATTTCATATACATAAATAACGCTTAACCTTTATGTGACTGAAAGGGTACCCGGGTACCCTCTTCGGTTTTCAACATAGATTTGTTAATGTTCCAGTAAGTCTTACCAGCTGAAACTTCCTAATTTCTCCATTATAGTGAAAAATGAACAATTGAACTTAACCGTTGGATAATTAGTGGGTGGTATGTTAGCGGAAAACGAATAAGTATAATTTACAACTTCTGATGACTGAAAGACTACTCGGGTACCCCATGTGTTTTATATAGAATTTGAAGCTTGTCCGTATTTATTTATCATTTTATCTTATTTCAAATGATAAATATGATGTACTGTTGTGTTCAAAGTACATCACCTGTATCCTCAATACTATATTTAATCACCTATTTAATTTTTTTTAAACCAAGAAAAGATGGTACTGGCTGAAATTCATATCCACTTCCCCAAGTATTGAACTGAGTCGAAATATATTACGTCATAAAAGTGGTCCAGCAAACTTCATAAAATTATATGCTGTAAAAGAAACCTTCAAATCAATTTTAAAAAAGGAGTGGTTCACATAAGGGTTTTATAACGTAACAAATATATCAATATCCAAAGCGATTCGATTTAATAACAGGATTTTTCTCCCTACTGGCATGACCTTTGACAAGTTTGTCTTATAGGCTGGGAGATAAAAGAGTCTGTGATGTCGATAAGAAAGATGACGTTTAATTCAATTAAACCCAATAAAAATAAGCAATAATATCGAAGCACAAACCGCCTATTAGATTTCTTAATCTTAATGAAAAAAAAACCTTTTTGGAACACAAACGACAGCTTTGCATTGAAAGAAGCTTTAACCCTTTACCGCATAGATTTCTTAATCCTTCCAGAAAAAAAATATTTGTGAAGAAATTTATTTAGATCATGTAAAAAAAAAATTTTTTTTTTTTAGAATTGTAAAATATTTATTATAAATGTTTTGTTTTATATTTGGCACTACATGCAATATGGCGAATAAATACAATATTCCACTATTTGTCACACTATGCATTAAAGGTATACCAACCACACCAAGGAGTAGAAAAAAAAATCTTAATATTTATTATTACTTCTAAAATATTACAAAATAATTCACACACTGAACAATCATACCCACGCTCGTTCAGGAAATGGCCGAAATGACAACTTACTGACGCGACTGTAGTTACTAAAAAGCTCCTTATTGGCAGCACTGTTCGATTTATGATAATGCAGAGCTCGCAGTAAGGAATTAACTGAAAATAAAATACATATATGGCACATAGCCCTTTGTGATGATAACATTCCTATGTTCCAAATTTGGAACAGTATGCGGTAAAGGGTTAAGGCCGTTAATACTTTCGGGCATCTGTGTGTAATTGAAATTCAATCCGACATTTGTGTACGGCTGATACTAACCAACAGTAGATCAAAGACGGCCTCAGTGGTCGAGTGGTAAGACGCTCGACAACGAATCCAAAGGTCGCGGGTTAAAACCCTGCGTGCGCAAATAACTTGTATATAATTAACGTGCGTCATAACACATTCAACTCGTATAATATGAAGTATATTTGCGGCACGTTCCAGAGCGGTAGATACTCCAAGTATAGCTCTGGTGAAAGACCACCATTCAGAATCGAAACGTTGCTTGAAATGGCGTCAGACGTGTTTGGTGACCAGATCTGAATAGCCGGGTACTACAACAACCTTTCCCTTCCTCATCTCCTTTTCCTCCCTACTACCTTCAGCCTTACAACATACTCCAATTGGTGATGCCATAGTCTCACTAGCTCTAGAAGGCTTTGAGCAGTTGGGACTCTTGTGTAGTATTGACTATAAAAATAAATAAATTCAATTGATGAATAACGTTTGTTATTATGCTCTCTGACCAAAACGATACATATCTCTTCAAGACCCAGGTTTACTTATTCCTCTCCAAAGGTCCCCCACACAGCATCCCCATTGACCTTTCCAAATAGTCAATTAAAAAAATTAACATAAATAGATCTGATAGGTATTACCTACATGAATATTATTTTCGACATTACTTTATTTGTGAGCTTTCAGAAAATAAAAGTTTTGGTGTGATTGTGATTATGATCACGAGCACAAAAGCTAGTCCATGTATAAACATAGTAGCCAAAAGCTGGTAGGCACAGCACGCTCTCGATCACGAGGTTGAAAGGTATATTCGCATTACTGAAATCTAAACGAATTTTATAGTCAGACGCTCCCAAACTCGTTGGGCGCGAAAAATTAACTTTATATTTAAGGTCTGCACTTTATTGTTGGGATATTATAGAAGAATAAAGAGCCGAAAAATTGCAGTTATTTTATTTTTTAAATATTTTGTTATTTATTCCAGATCTCAGGTAGGGTGGTGCAATCGCATAAGTTCCATACGTAAAAAATAAAGATAATAAATAAAGTAATATGATAATATATAAAACTTATTTAATAATAATAAAAAATAATAAAATTTAAATTAAGCTTCGTTTCAGGACATCATAAATATAAACATAACTAATTTTTTGAAACTTTTTTATTTGACAGCCACGTTTGACACAAACAAGTTTTACTGGTTTTCAGTCCATTTCAATACCATGCATAATGTGCACTGTACAGTGCGAGGACTTACTCCAGGAAAAGACGGAAATTTAAAAAACATAGTCTGAAAACTGTTTTTTTCTTTCACCTAAAAACTTGTTGTAACTTAGAACTTCAAGATATTTTTGATTTTCCAGTTAATTTTTGAAAAGAAAAACAGGCACAAGCCACATAACGATGATGTTTTTCATAACAACGGATTTACAACAAAAAATATTTCAAGGAATAAAAAATAAATAAAAAAACAATTCTCAAAATAGCTACTTCATTAAGGGATGAAATATTATAATGCGCTGCCGGAAACCATCGAAATTACACCAATTAATAAATTTAAAATAGCCTGTAAGAAACACATAAAATACATTAGGGGTAATAAGTAGTATATAAGTTATTACCATTAAGTCAAAAAGTATACGAATTATAAAGAGATACAAGTAACAAAAATAAAATAAATAAAACTAAACCTATACTGTATCCAAAGTAAAGCACATGGCTGGTAAGCGAAAGTTTATTTATCAATATATTTTACTACAGGTTTCCGGAATATTTATAAATTGAAATTTGCGAAAACCATTGGAAACCCACTGAGTGACAGCTTAGTGTCTTCTCCAATGTCTCTTTAAACTCCCAAGTGAACCATATATAAACACGTATACTATATATATATATTTTTATATATATATATATATATATATATATATATATATACATAGCTTGTTCAAAAGAAAAAGTGAATTTTGAATTTTCGCGGGCGGTGTTTCGCTTTGATCCTTTTTTTTTCAAAAAGTAAACCAAAAGTCACGCAAAAACGTGACTAACCTTTCCAGTTGTCAAAAACAAACCACTAATCCAAAATGGCTGATAATGCTAACATATGATAAACATATGTGTACCGATATAACAAAAAAAAATCGATAATCGAAAGTACACAGCCCGCGAAAATTCAAAATTCACCTTTTCTTTTGAACAGGCCTCGTATATATTAAATATAGGTACTAAATGTTTTCAGTTATGATTACACCCTATGCTATTTGCTTATGTACTATTTTGCTACTAATATCTCAATTAGCACACACACTTTGTTCGCTACGGCTAGGTGTTTCGCAAAATTAGTTCTAAAACGCGGGTCGCGGTCCTGTGAAGTTTGAGAACCCTTGCCCTGGGTGGAAAATGTTAATTTGTTTGTTTACATTATGCCGGCACTTCTCGGCATTCTGCCAACTCCATACTGGCTCTAACCACCGACACAGAATTCAAGGATTGGCGCTTAGGGACCGAAAATTACGCGTACTTATTGAAAAGTCTAGCAAGAATTTAAAGTAGACTTTCACATCTTCATTCGTTTTCTATGCGCTATAATGTGAACGTAGCCTTAAAAATATCGAGATGAATTTTGAGTGGGCACCTGCTCAACCTTTATTATGAAAAATCCTATTATAAAACGGAAAAAAAGGTGTTGTATGTTTGAAGTAAATGGTAAATTTGATTTGAAAAATCCTTCATTTGATTTCCCTCTCTCCCTTTCCTGTTTATAATTTGACTTAATACTTCATTTTCGCACTACATACTACAAATTAATAATCATATTCTTAATAATCAGTTAAATCTATCCAGAAGTCCAATATTAGGTATATTTCCCGTAAACTCGTAAAATTTCTCATTATTCTTTTACCATCTTCTCAGTTGACGTTTTGTCTCTTTTATTTTTATATTATTTGTCTCTTTCTTTCTGTTTCTTTGTTATAATTTTAATGTTATTCTTTTGTTTTATTACTTTTATTTTATTTTATATTGTGTTCTCCCTCTGTATGAAAGATTATATATATAACCACACACTATGTATTGTTTGTTTAGTTTAATTTTGAACCTCGATGATGCTTCGGCCAAGCGAAACCGGTCGGTCATAATTTTTTTAGTTAAATCTGTGGTCTTTCATAAAGTTATTATTTCGTTTTCATTACATACTAAAAACATTCCTCAAATAAAAATATTATAACCTTAAATTACCTGTCAACACCTTTGCAAATGTTTAATATCTGTGTTTAATATGTATAAAAAATGGAAATAATTCAAAACTTTAAAAAATAAATACACATGGAGAAACATGACAATATCTCAATATGAATCTGTCAGTGCAGTTCTGGCATCGATTACAGTTCGTTCCTTAGTTGGTTCCCACTTTTTCCGCCCACACAGATAACTTTGTAGATCTGTAGGTACGGAAAGCACTTTCAAATGGCTAGAAGTGAAACGAATGCATTATTTCATTCAAAATTTTCACAACATTGGCTTTAGCGGACACGAAAAAAATCCATTAATCGATTTGTCATATTTAGAAGCCAGACGACAACATTTTTTTCTGTTGGTGATGATTTAGTTAATTAAATTAAATACATTTATTTCTTGCAACGCCGGAAATTTTCAAGTTTTCAGTATTATAGTCGGTGGCTCTGTGCTCGGGGTACATCTCGTTTTACTCCTACAGCAGGGCGGACTTTTAAGGTCATTCATCGCTAAATTGTTACTCCTCGCTCCGTTAGGGTCTTCAAAGTAATTGCCACTGGAATTAGGGGATTAACAGAAAAGTTCGAGCTATTTCGTCCGCTTCCGCCAAGATCTTTTTTATATTTTCATAATATGTTGTACGTCCAGTTGTTGTGAGACAGTTGTTTATTTAAATATGTAAATAATATCAATAATCAACAACACAAATATTAAATAAAAAAGACCAGAAAATGGTCACAACCGAGACTCGAACTCGGACCCTCTACTCTATTCGGGAGTAACGCTTCGACCAATTCATCCATCGGGACTTTATTAGAAACCGACATTTTTTAATCGATCTCATACGTTCATTGATGATTATTGATATCATTTTTTCATGTTTTTCCTTTGATTTGTCTTTTTATTTTCTAACTTTTTCTGTTTTATATTTGTGTTGTTGGTAATTGGTATTAATCTCTTTTTTTTTTAAGCATTAATGCTTTAAAGTTAATTTCAACTTAATAATTTATTTACTTATATACTAACAGACCATTGTCCAATTACAAAAAATTATAAATGGGATGAGGTAACAAGTTTTGACATTCTGGACAGTGAAGAATGATACCCATAATTAGTAAAGTGATGTTGAGGAACAACAATTCATTTGATCAGTCTAGGCAAGGGATGTTGAACTGGATGAGTTGCAACAAAGAAGGTGAGTCAATAATACAATTGATAATTTTGAAAATGCAAATTAAATCGAAGTCTTTGTTGTTGGAAGCTATCAGGTTTGGAACAAATTGTACACAATAAATAATAGTTTTCTCTGGTTTTCACATCACAGATTAAAATATGTTTTATCGATAATATTTATTTTTAACTGAATAATCCAAAAAACTGTAAGTGTTAAATGGGTTGGTTGGGTTTTAGTAAATTAGTGATGAAAGTTGCTTTTTCTTTCCGTTAAAGGCAGAAATGATTTAAGCGACCTGCGATGCCTCTCAACTGTCGATTTTCTTTACCTAAGAATTAACGCACACTTTTAACAAAATTGAAAAATTCAAGACTCATAAAATAATGATATGGCATCAAAATTGTGATTTATTTCCGACTACGCTATTACCAGGAAAAATCAAAAAAGACAGGTACGAAGCTTTTCAGCGATCCTTCAATATTATCTAAGGATGGTCCGATGCTCTGTGGGAAACCCGATTGCACAGCGCGGGTGTAAACTGTGCGCCTAAAGTTTAAGTGTAGACTTACGGAATTCAATACTTCGTTTGTGTGAAAGCACTATGAAACAATACAATACATCTTTTGATTGTTTATTAAAGATGCATTTAATACGAGTAAGTTATTTTGTACTCTGGTTTTCAAATTAACTTTTTGGTTTTAACTGTTAGATATTTATTTATACACTAACTGACCATTGTCCAATTACAAAAAAATACGTATCACGAAATAAGAAAAAATAACAACAGATATATAACAGCATACATGGCCTGTTCAAAAGAAAAGGTGATTTTTTTATTTTTGCGGGCTGTGTACATTCGACTATCGTTTTTTTTTGTTATGTTGGTACACATTTTTATCATATGTTAGCATTATTAGCCATTTTGGATTAGTGGTTTGTTTTTGACAACTGGAAAGGTTAGTCACGTTTTTGTGTGTATTTTTTACTTCTGAAAAAAATGGATCAAAGAATAAAATTCATGATTTGTTTTTCCACAACTCCAGGACGCTCATCGTCATTAGCATCTTCTCGGCCTTCTGAAAAGTGTTTACAAGAACATCCAAGATATAAGAACATTCAAGTCAAAGCCTGAACAAGGTTTTGGTAGAGTCATAAAGAATGACAAAAATCATTTAGACTGAAATCAAACAAAATTAACAAGTCTCGACATTCTGAACAGTGGAAAATGATCCCCATAATTAGTAGAGTGATGATTGAGGAACAGCAATTCATTGTTTCTAAGTCTACGGCAAGATATATTGAACTGAATGTGTTGTAACGATATATTTGTCATATTTTTGGGGTAATACCTAATTATGGACACTGTAAGGCTGTTTGAAACGTTCTCCCAAGAAAGGGGAGAAAACGCGACAAGGCTTATCACCCTTAAAATAACACTTTTGTTTTTTACTTCTCCTCTCTCTAAATCAGTTCAGTTTTGTCGAACAATTGTGAAATAAATAAATGTCCGTACATACAAAATACAACCTCATTTGGACTTGGATTTCCGTCTCATAAAGTGTTTGTTTTACTTATTTAGCCCATGTCTATTATATAATAAGCAGAGAGCTAATCTAGGGCATTCTACATCAAATGACAAATGTAGACACGCTACTTCAAACGGAGTGATTTGAACATTAACTCCGGTGAGCGGAGCACGTTGTTTACTCGCTGCAAAACAATACTTTGGACCAAATAGATTTTTTTAAAGAAACGGGAATCGTACGCTTTTTACAGATTTTGTTTACATGAAAGAAGCGATGGAAATGGCGATGACTGCGGATAATATAATTGGAGTTGAATTAAGAAAACATCAAGAACGAACTTTTTCTAAACATAGAACAATATCGTTTTTATTTGTGTGAAGGTTTTTTATTACATGCATGTTTTTAATAGAAAACGCTCTCTTTTTTACCTTAAAAATAAAGAAAACCTCTAGAATGCATGCGTATTGACATAATTTTCTGAAACTTTGGCATAGAATGCGCCGTTTAAAGATTGTTAAAGCTTACTGGATTCAAAAGGTGATGGTGAAGGTGAGGTGATGGATCCAAAATTCAAAACTCAATACACAATGTTTTAATGAAAATAACTAAAAAATAAGTTTACGACATAAAATTTCTTATATTTCGAAATCACTCTTTTACACAAGATTTCTATTCAATAGATTATGATATATTTAATTACCAGATTTAAAGAGTTTTTCATTATTATTTTTTATAATGAATACCGCACAAGAGTCCCAACTGCTCCCAACCGTCTAGAGCCAGCGAGACTGGCATCCCCAATTGGGGTATATTGCGAGGCTGAAGGTAGTGGGGAGGGGAAGGAGATGGAGAAGAGGAAGGTTGGTAAGTACCTGGCTATTCAGATCTGGTCTCCAAGCACGGCTAAAGTAATTTCAAGCAACGTTTCAATTCTGAATGGTGGTCTTTCACCAGGGCGATATTTGGATTATCTAGCTCTCTGGAACGTGCCGCAAATATACTCCTTTTTTATTATGAATTAAATGTGCTATATCACATATTGATAAAATAAAGTTTGTTTGCGCACACCGAATTTGAACCCGCGACCTCTAGATTCGTAGTCGAGTGTCTTACCACTTGGCCACGGAGGCCGAATTATTACTTGTCCTGCGATAGTGGGACAAGAATGCCTATAGAAGTACATACGGCCCTCGTTGTCTAGTGGTAAGATGCTCGACTACGAATCCAAAGGTCGCAGGTTCAAACCTGATATGTGTCATAACACATTCAATTAATGTAGAATAATTCAAAGATTATTCGTGGCACGTTCCAGAGTGGGAGATTCTCTTAGTATCGCCCTGGCGAAAGATCACAATTCAGAATCGAAACGTTGCTTGAAATGGCTTTAGTCGTGTTTGGTGACTAGATCTGAATAGCCAGGTACTTTCCAACCTTTCTCTTCTCCATCTCTTTCCCCTCCCCACTACCTTCAGCATCGCAATATACCCCAATTGGGGATGCCAGTCTCGCTGGCTCCAGACGGTTGGGAGCAGTTGAAACTCTTGTGCGGTATTTACTATAAAAAACAAAAATACAAAAATGACTGATTTCCACCTTAATTTCTCGCTGTCGCCATACCTATATGTTTGCGTGGGGGAGGGGGCTGTTACAGAAATAGCATATTATAATACAGCTTAATAAAGCTCTACTTTAATTTTCACCCGGTCAATATTATCGTGATTCATATTCATACCCGACTTCACACTCAGAGAAAATTTCACTTAGTCTAGCATAATCATCGCTTGCCATTTCCAAGATTAGCTGGCACCGATAGCAAAGGTTCCAAGATTCCAAGGAATGACTGGACGCACTAACGCGCGACGTAATGATTCCTAGATCATATTAAAACAACACCGTTTCGTCTTCAAACTAGCTTAGCGTAAACATTTGGTTAATCGAACGATTTAGCGAAATTATATTTCAGAAACTGTTTGAGGTATAATTGCTTTAAAAACACTGGTAAAAATAAGTTTGGAAACTATGGTGGTTATTTAAAATTGTTGAAATTACACTACGGGCAAACTATGGCAGACTAATGATTTGTACTAGAAGGTTTGACCGAGTTCACTGGTCTCGATTGAGGCAGTTAGTTATAGTCATAAAAATATTTAGTGGATGCAAAAATATACGTACGTTAAGAAAGCAATCAGTTGTTGGATTTCAAAGTGATGATTTGTTGGATTCTTACCTTCATGTTTTTTACCCAAGTAACCGTTTCGCCGTATCGAATTCGTATTCAATAGCGGCGTGTTTCAAACAATTGACAATCGAACAGAAGAGTTTTTTGTGTGAAAAAACGTGGTTGCTTGTTCGTTTCGCTAGTTCGTTTGTTTGATGTTTGATCTTCTAAAAATATAAAATAAATGTGGTGTTTTGTGAATTAGAAGACCTAAATAATTGTGTTTTTTTTCATGATTTATTTCGGTAGTAAAATTGTGCAAGAAGAACTTCAACTTCATCGGTGAGTGAATGGTTTCCAATTTTTCCTTTATTCCATAATTCGTTCCACGTCTATAATTAGAAATTTCCATCAAGTATTATAGTTTATCGTTTACAGTCCACTATTTTCCAAATTTATTTGAAGCTGGAAAACACTCAGTGTTTCATCGCAGCTTCGAATCCAACACCAGTCATCAAAGTTTCAAAGTCGTGATATGCAGCATTTTCTTCTACCTCGTCTTTTATAAATGCTCCCCAGAATTATCAGTTTGTTTATCACCTCATGCTGTGACAAATATATAAAACTTTTTTTCTTGTCTAGCATAGCATCGTTATAGGTACTCAAACCAACATATTTTCGGCTAAATGCTTGATACATTTCAAAGGAAAATTTCATTAAGTTGTTGGTAACATTATTTGAAATTGCTAACATTATTAAACAATACAATAACCTTGTACGTACGAGTGTGACATTTTCAAAATTGGAACGAATGTATTTGTTAAAAAATATATAAAAATAATCATTTGATGTCGAGACAAGCAATAAAGTACCTGCTTTTAATATATTTCAATAGACGATTATTTTTAATCTAAATTTGAAATGTGCGTATTTTTTTATTCTGTAGAAACAACATTTCTCAGTTTTCATCTTGGCAGTGATTTACCACTGATTTTTCATGGGTTATAAATAAATAAATAATATTTTTATCTCATCTACATATTTAAAAATTGTTTAACCTTATAGAATACCCCTAATTCTCTAATTTAAACTTTATCCTCGAATGCTTGATTTCTGTTCTTTGAAGAGCACGCATCCATCACGCGTCATGATGTACACGTGCATTTTTTCATAAAAAAAACAATCATCACATTGACAGCATATTTCCCAATAATAAATTTCGCCCTAGGCGCCATAATGACTAGTCCCGCCTGCGGTGAGACATCTAAAAGTCGTTTCATCGATGAGTTTCCGTTGACTCTTAGCTCCATGGACAATTTAGTGGAAACATGTATGGTTGAGTTAGGCTCGCCACAGAAACAGAGCATTTTGCCTAGTCTGTGGTATGTGCTCTGCGGATGGGGATCGATTTATCGACGGTCGATGCGGTCAGAGTCTGCAGCCGAAGAAATTTACGGTTTTAACCGGGAATCAGACGAGTGGAGTTAAAAATAACCGTTTTTAACTTCAGATTGATTTACCTTGACTATTTTGCAGAAATTGTGTTTGGCCTCATGCTTTTTCTGTCTGGAACGTATATCTCAACGCACTATTCAGTTAGCAACATCATTTGCAGCATCACCTATGTAGCTTTGGAATATTTATTTGTTAGACGTCATATTTTGTGTTCGATATTGTTGGATCCAAAGCTGCGATAAAACACCGAATGTGTTTTCAGCTCCAGATGAATTTGTAAAAATTGTTAATGAAAAAATATACCACTTAATACAGGTGTCTAATTATGAATGTGGAAAGATTATGGAACGAAAGAAAAAATGTGAAACCATTCACTCACCGATGAAGTTGAAATTATAAGTTCTTGAAATCTTCTTAACAATTGCATTATTGACGAACGCGAATATACTACACTGATTTAAGTATTCTTAATTCTCAAAACTAAATTTATTTCAAATTATTTTAAAAACAACAAGAAAACCCAACGAGCAACACATTTCCACACAAAACTCTTCTGTTCGATTGTGAATTGTTTCGAACACGATGTTGCTGAATATAGAAATCGAATATTTCTAAATGGTCAGATAGGTAAGAACTGGATGAAAAACATGAAGGTAAGAACCTAACATATTATCACTTTGAAATACAACACATATTTATAACTGAATAAGATATGTTAATCAAAATAATGTTGTCTCAACCTAACCCAACAAAACGTAACAATAAATCAATTGGTATTCGTTGCTGATAAGTGACATCCTCTACGTTGAAATTAATTGTAAGAATCAATTACTTACTTTCAAAACTAAAATAAATATATTAACTTCCAGTTTGGATATGTAGGATTCAATACATTTAGTAAGAATGTGTCACGACCAAGCAACGTTGCATTCTATGTGTGGACCCTTCAATTTTTAATTAGTTTCACCAGAGGTAAGGAACAATTGAGCTTACCTCTGGCACACAGACATGCCAACAACACAATTCTTTGACGGCCTCCGTGGTCAAATGGTTAAGACGCTCGACTTGGAATCCAATAGTCACGGGTTTAAATCCCATCGTGAACAAATACATTTTATCTGATTAAAGCTGGATTCACACCAACGTCCGGATCCGCTCAGTGACGATATTGTTCCGCATGAGAGCTTATTGATATGGTATGAATATCAATCAAGGAGTATGTTCCAAGACAAAGCTATGTGGCAGTATATTCTTCTGCCCACCCTTGTGATATTTAACTACTTGGTTAGTCAAATAATTATTTTGATGTGTAAAAATACTTACATCGCAGTTTTTTTCATTGAAAACCATTTTTTTATCACTAAATAATATTTTTATTAATTATTAATTATTAAAAATAATAATAGTTAAATATCACAAGGGTGGTAACAGAAGGATATACTGCCACACAACTTTGTCTTGGCACATACTCCTTGATTGATATTCATACCATATCAATAAGCTCTCATGCGGAACAATATCGTCACTGAGCGGATCCGGACGTTGGTGTGAATCCAGCTTAATAGTGTTATTTCACATGTAATAAATATAAAATAATATAAAGTATATTAGCGGTACCATTCAGAATCGAAACGTTGCTTGAAATGGTTTTAGGCGTGTTTGGTGACCAGATCTGAATAGCCAGGTACTTTTTCACCTTCCTTTTACCCATCTCCTTCCCCTCCCCGATACATTCAGCCTTACAACATTACCTCAATTGGGGATGGCATAGTCCCACTGTCTCCAGATGGTTGGGAGCAGTTGGGACTCCTGAGTGGTATTCACTGTATCTCTTAAGTGGCAGCACCATAAATTGTTAGTTTTCTATAAAAATTATAATAGTGCTGCCGTTTAGACTCGGTAAAATAATACCCCAGCGGTAAATCAAGGGTTGGATGAAGCCAGTCGAGGAAGCGTTAATTTGGTTTTTTGCTGAAGAGTGATTATGATTGTCGGCATTGGGTTTAAGTGGTAAATTTTATTACCACAACGAGATTAACTGTTCTCCGGAAGCAGGTTCCTCCAGGAGCGGATTGGCTTGAAAAAAAATCATTGCTCATCATTATTTTCGGAGATCTACGGAATTGAATGATTGCATAGATTTAATTTTTATTTAGAAATAATTTCCTTTGTGAGTTCGTGCAAAGGTGAACTGAACAGTTCAAATTTGGAACTGATGTTTAGCGAAATTATCAAATTTAAAAAAGACTCATTATCATTACCTTTAATTTATTTTTACCAGACATTATTCTATATTTGAAATGGGTGGATGTTTTCTTGGCAAGTCAAGTTACATCCCGTGATTTTTCATGGGTCTAGCTTGAAGTAACAATATATGGAGGGAGAGCTAATTATTTTTACCCAACCTACACAAACTTGCGATAAATCACTTTCTCCGGGTTTTTACGTCGTACACCATGAGAGAGAAAGAGACAACAAATTTCATAGACCGCTTCTATATACTGTCGCAATGATCTTAAGCTCCTGGGTCACCGCGATACTCCGCCCACATTTTTATTATGCCACTAAACTTGACACAACTAAACGGTTTTTAAGGTTATATAGTATATTTTTGTTGATAAAAATACTGTGAAAAAGTAGCTATACGAATAAACAGAAACATTATGTCGATATGCGATATGAATGGATGTATAAATATCGTAGCCTTAGTCATAGCCACGCCCAGGTGCGCCGAGTCAGGTTAAAATCATCAAAAACAAGTCAAAAACTGACTTCACTGCCTTGGATAGATACTACTCTACCAACTCTATGGTAACTAGTTTAACACCTTAATTTCATGTGTGTAAGTACGTACATACGAGTGAACTTTTACAATTACATACACATTGCAAGAACTAATTCTATTTTTATTTCAAAGTTTTGCCTCACTCTCAAACTTAGGGGGTAATACAAATATGTTTTTGAGCAATACCAAAACAGTTACTTGATCCCAAATCCTTTATAATAATAAAAAGTTTTGTGATACATCGTCTCAAGTGCGATTCACACTAAATTACTTAACCTAATATAACAACAATAAAAATAATAGATAATTAGTCTTACTCATTAGATTTTTACGCGCCGACTTAGCGTTGGTTTAGTTACACCGAACGTAGGCCATTAAATTAGACAGATAAGCCGTGGTTTTAAAGCAAGTTTATCGCTATTCCGACCTTATAACACGCGTAACATTTACACCTCGTTTATAAGTAAGGGGAGTGTGCAAATTAAAACTAGCTAAACCACGAATCATGAGAAAAAAAATGTTCAAACTTGGAAATAACCTTAGAACAATAATATACCAGGAGAGATAGCTTTTCGAAACAGTGTAGTTAGGATTGTTGATTTTTATTCTGTCTCGGACGTGGCCAGGGTTTTAATAAACACACCTTTTTACATCCATTCATAGCACATGTCGATGTAATGTTTTGTTTATTTGTATGATTACTTTTTCATGATATTGTTATCGACAAAAATACAGGATATAACCTCAAAAACCGTTGAGTTATGTAGCATTACAAAACGTAGTGGACGGAGTCACTGGAGACGCGGGAGACGGAAAACATGCTTATATACCTAATATGGGTGCGATATTATGTGACAACTTGTCTTGTCTCTTTCTCTCTCACGGTTTACGACGCAAAAACCGAAAGAAAATGAATTATAGTAAATCTGTATTGGTTGGGTAAAAATATTTAGCTCTCTCTCCATTTATATTCTTAGTATAGGGGTATAACAATTCATGTGTAAAGTTTTCACCAATACACCTCTTTTTTTATTTATTAACACTTTTTCAAGTTTTGTCCCATGCATTATAAATATAACTCAAGAAAGACATATTTTCTTTCAATGTAGGTACATATGATTTTTTATCTTCGCTTAAAATTTGGCAAAATCATTATTTTAGCATAAATGAAACGTATTTTCCTCTTGTTATTTTGACTGTACATTTGATCAATAATCCTCTTATATTTCCTTTATATGTAGAAATATGTTAATCTTTTTAAGTAATGTCTGTGCGTATTGCTTAAGTTCCTAATTAAAGTTTGTTTAATTATACAAATTTGATAAAGCTTAGCTACAAGCGAGACCTGGTCTTCGTGTCGGCGCCTCATATATTAATAGACAGTTCTGCCCAAACAAAAGTACTGCCTTTAGAGTGTATTTTATTGAATTCCTCGAATAAGAAGATGAAATAAAAATACTTTTATCACTTACGACTTGCGACGCGAATAATACCGTATTTCTAGAGAACAAGCTCTCCCTGGGGGATGGTTCAGAGACGCCTCGGTACTTTCAAGATGTCGCAGACTTATGATAGTCTAGACGGAGGGGCAGGGCGGGTCCGCCACAGGAGCACTGCCCCTGGTTTAAACCTGAGGGGCTCAAAAATCGGCTGTAAAAATTTAACCTTTAGAATGCCGGATTCCCGCAAGGTACAACTTCCTTCGTACCTTGCTGGCTGTATTTTCGTAATAACTCATTTGTTTTTCATAAAATGATGTTTTTGTCAATGATGATATATTCCCTGATAATGTTCTTATCTATATTTTTTTAATTGTCTGTTAATGGTATAAGTTGTTTTTCTGGAAGAACTACTTATATTCGAAGAATTTGGTTTTTCTCCATCACATCACAAAAAAAAAAATGATTAAGTAATGTGAAGATTTTGTTGTTGTTTTATTGTATTTTCATGTGGCTGAATACATTTCTTTCCAAATAAAAATAAAATTGATTAAGGTTTTCCTGTAAATACAAACAGTAATATCATTTATTAAAAAAAAAAAAACGTTTTTTTCAGCCGTACTGACGTAAGCAAACTTCAAATATAATATTACTCGACTTGTACCAAACTTAACGCAATTCAAAATATATCTATCATTAATCATTTTGTTGACAAAAGATTATGGTTCATCTAAATATGCGAACAACAGGTTTTAAAGGATAAAAATTCCTGGAAAGATAATGATGAATTCCCGGTGACTATTAGCACCTCCGCCATACTAGAGGTTAAAGCAACGACTTCTTAATACCTGGTCCGACTCTGATAGACAGGTAGCTTTTTCTTTTTATGTAAGTATTTACCTATGTAAAGTTATTTTTTTATGTAAGTGTTGGCAACTGTTGGTGTTTATCTAAATTATAAATCAATTTCCTCTCTCTAAATTTATTTTTGTAAGTTATTTATTTATTTTTTGAATTGTTTTTTTTACAATTTCGTTACCGTTATATACAAGTGTATTGTGTAGCCCGAAGGTATTACAATAGAAAAAGTTGAGTGGAAAAAAAATTTCGCACTAAAGCCATGATCCTGCTTCAACTTTGTTTTCAATATTTATACATTACGTTTGAAAATGTTGTTCTTGGAAACAACATTAATTTAATGTAAGTTATGCGGTTGACAGTTTCTATCAACCAGCTTAGCAATTTCGATATCGAAAGCCTTTCGTTGCCAGTAGCAAAAAACACCTGTATTTTGATTCAATAAAGTTCGTTATCAAAAAGGTAGGTCTCTCGCGAAGACATCATATTATTTATGCTACCGAATATAAGGCACATTTTCAGCTAAAAACTCATAAAGTTATCATAAAGCTGAAAGAATGTTAATAATCTTCAAAGAATATCAGAATATAAAAAGACAAAGAACATAAGAAGATTAGGCTGTGTAGGTTTTTCTCGTATGTATTTTACTTGTGTCTAAGAAACAGGCGGGTAGCATTTTAAGCAGCCCTGCGCCAAATTACAACACCCTTCGCTGTGTTATGTGCCTGGCCCTGAGTGCTCTGTCGTAACATCTCTTTCTGTTACATGCATCGTTTATGAAACTGAGGGAGAGGTTACAACGGATATGGCAGCGGTGTATCTTTATTTTCCGTGAAGCGCACTAATATGAAAAAGTGGCCTTCCGAGATTATTCTTTCGCATTTCGCAAACTTTGGAGAACACTTTGTTTTTGTTTGCCTTTTTATGACGGAAAATTATTTGACTGACTACATATATAAAAAATAAAATAGTCAAAAACATGATGATTTGGTAAATCGCGAAAATCTGGAACAAAATCACATCAAAATGGTTATTACCGCGACCGGAATTTGAACTCTGTGACCTTATTAGCCAAACGCACCTTTTAGCCCGATCTCGACGTGGAGAGTAAATGGAATTATGTGTACGTTGTTTCATGTTTTGTTCATTCTTTTTCGCTTCCCATAAGCCTTATGTCATCTTAGTAGATTCTGTGCGGATGGCCTTTTTAAGGAGAGGAAGGGGTAAACCTGGGTCTCGAAGAGATTCAAATTTCAGAAGTAAGGAAACGTAAAAACTGACAAGTCATTCCGAATTGTGCTTTTTTCACAAGAATAAGTCGTTATAACGACCCGTTCTCGTGGGAAATGTTAACCGTGTATACGTCTTGAGCACGCGTTTGGCGAAAAGTTCAATGATGGTAGTTATTCGTAGAGCACCGTTCATTGAAATACAGGTGAAACAGACACATCTTTCCCATCTGATGGAAAGAATGTGTATGTCATACCCGAAAAATCTCATAGATTTCAACCAGAGTGGAAGATACTCTCAGTATTGCCCGGGTGAAAGACCACCATTCAGAATCGAAACGTTGCTTAAAACCAGATCTAAATAGCCAAGTACATCCAAACTTTTCTCTTTTTAATTTCCTTTCATTACATTGTCTTGCCCCATAGCACGCTTAAACTAATACATTTCTTTGGCATAATCTATCCTTAGATATGTAATTCGAACCGGGGGAAATACAAGCATCATTTATATTGAATATATACACAATTTAAAAGCCGACATCAGCAAAAAATGACACTCCGACTCTATACATGGCCTGTTCAAAAGAAAAGGTGAATTTTGAATTTTCGCGGGCTGTGTATATTCGATTACCGTTTTTTTTTTGTTATGTTGGTACACATATGTTTATCATATGTTAGCATTATCAGCCATTTTGGATTAGTGGTTTGTTTTTGACAACTGGAAAGGTTAGTCACGTTTTTGTGTGTTCTTCGATTTTTTACTTTTGAGAAAAATGGATCAAAGAATAAAATCCATGATTTGTTTTTCGACAACTCCAGGACGCTCATCGTCATTAACATCTTCTCGGCCTTCTGTAAAGCGCTTGTACTACTTATAAACACTTTTTGAGACAAAGTAGACTCGCCGAATGCCACAGTCAACATTTTAAATGCGTTGGAGCACTTTATTCCATTTTTAACGCAAAATTTAATACATATTCTTTGATCCATTTTTTCAAAAGTAAAAAATTGAAGATCACACAAAAACGTGACTAACCTTTCCAGTTGTCAAAAACAAACCACGTATCCAAAATGGCTGATAATGCTAAAATATGATAAACATATGTGTACCAACATAACAAAAAAAACGAAAATCGAATGTACACAGCCCGCGAAAATTCAAAATTCACCCTTTCTTTTGAACAGGCCTCGTACAGATAAAAAAAACAGTGTACAACTATTACCAATGAAAGATCTCCTCTGGTTCATTACCGTCATGGACAACTGGGAGAAAGTCAGCACCAAAAACCACTAGCGTACTGTCATAGCACATGATTTGATGGAAAAAAGGTCTGAAAATTCCTTTAATTATCTATAAATAATTTCCTTAATGAGTTCAACTGTACGAGTGCGAACTTTTCAAATTAGGCACTGCTATAAATTGAAATTATAAAATTTAAAAAATGAGCTTTTCAAATCCCCAACTACCTAATAAATTACTTACCTATAATGTATTTTAGCAGGAATTATTCTATATTTGAAATGGGTGGATACTTTCTTGGCAAGTCAAGTTACATCCCGTGATTTTCCACGGGTAATAACTAGTTTCACACCCTAATTTCGTGTGTGTAAGTATGTACGTAGGATTGTGAACTTTTCAAAATTGAAACCGATAGATCAAATATAAAAAATAATCTTTTAAAATCTAGACAAGCGAAGTACTTACCTTGTGGTATAATATATAATATTTTACAAAAAAGTCTTTTGTTCTATATTTGAAATGTGAAACAAAATTTCTCAGTTTCCATCTTGGCAAGTCAAGTTACATTCTTTGATTTTTAACGGGTTACAACTAGTTTATTTTTGTGATTAAGTTCAAATCCAAACCTACCTAATAAAGTACTTAGTTATAATGCATTTTAGCAGATATTATTCTTTATTTGAAATGGGTGGATTAAAGAAACTTATATTTTCTTGATATATCACTAGTATCAAATAATTATGGAAATCGAACGCTGGACTACAGTGATTTAAAAAAAAAACGGAATAATAATCATTTACCAGAGAACAACCCTAGTCAAACTAGTAAAAAATGTGGATAAATTCTATAATATTATATTTATATTTTTATTTTATTATATTGAATATTATACTATTTAA